>JAVTVY010003244.1:0-32948 GCA_036873755.1 Hanleya hanleyi | reverse complement strand
TGCGCTGATGGTAAAATATGTTTGGGTTTTACTTTCGCTGCTAAACTATTCGCTGATACCGAATATAAAATATTTAATCCAAGCACGCATAACAATAAATATTAATGGATAGACCAGTGAAATTTGATAGAAATCCGTGCGTTTCCACCCAATTCAAGTCCTTCAGTGGGAAGGCGAGGTCGGATACACTGACATCGCGGACCGCGTTTAAAACTTCGGTGTTTTCTACATTTGCCTGGCTTGTTGGATATTTGATGGTAGATGAATGGAGATGTATGGGTTTATTTTCTCTTCAAATAGATTTTGTTTTAAACTATGTTTCCTTATATTTATTAATGTTCATGGTTGTTGAAAAGGTGCATGTTCTTCTGCCACTGGGTATCGTACAAGCTATGGTGTTTTCGAATCTGTTGTCACGGTCGCCATGGTCGCGGTGCTTAAGTGATCTGATTGGTCAATATGTGCAGGATGCCGCTGTGTGTCGTTGATCGCGATACATTGCCCAAGCGTACCAGGGGCTATATCTAGGATAGAGATACCCCTGGTTTTAGCGAGGATGGTTTATGACGGGCTGTCTAATGAATGCCGGACATGATGCCTGTATTGCCACTCCAATTAAAGGTTACTGCTTTATATATGTGTTGTTTCGCATACTAAATGATTCAATGTAAACAGTCCACAAATAAACCTATTCCAACGATTGTGCCAGGAATTATCCTCATAGGTTTTCCTTAACCTATTAACAACATAAAAAACCCCATAACCTTGGGATATTACATATCCTCGCCAGCCAGTGTATCGATCGATCTGTTAGGATCGATCGGTTAGGATCGATACACTGGCTTGGTTAGTTACCCATGTCAGTTTTGGATATAAATAGATCAAGGAGTTTCCTCTAAATCGAAACAATCGGAGAACGCGCTAAGCTAGCTGATTACGCCAACCCCGTTGCAAGGTATTAGATGTGACAGGTTTGAATTCATTGCTGGAAAAACTACTTTGATGTCGGGCTGAAATCGACATCGGAAGTCAAAGCAAAAACCGCAGGCTTGGGATACCGACATGCTAATTCAAAACAAGCGCGGGGGGATGAAATATACGAGATTGTACGACAGAGGCATCGACTCCATTTGCGTACACTTCGCCATCCATAAGATGGCTTGCGAATGGTGTGTCTCCATTATCGCGGAGCGATATCCGGTGTTTTACCGGATTCTGTTCGGCCTTCATCCGGCGGAGAACAGACTCGAAAACTCTGATAAATTACAGGTTTTCATACATACCTCGGAAACAGATATTGCCTGGGCTTACAAACTATATATGTTTGAATAACTTTCGTATCATCCAAGAGGTGTGGTAGATCTGTAATTTTGAGCAAGTAGATCATCACATGACTCGAAAATGGCGGGTTACGTTGGGGTTACGTCGGTAGACTTTAGCGGATTGGCTGACGAAGTCACGCGGTATTGATTTCTGGAAATTCCCTCGCGTAGTTGCCGAAAGTAGTCTGAAATGGATACACACGATCCCAGGGTCAGTCTTACCGCGTATAGATGACCGAAATGGTTACAGGTTGGCATCGACTCAAGAACTCATTCGAATGAGAATTTATGATTTCTCTGGACTTGTGAAAATGCTATTAGAATGACAGGGATAACATAGGTTAGACACACAATCTAGACCTCTTCTGTATATACCTAGAATTTCGTGTTTCAGACTCATTCGGTATACTGTAATAATTAGGAGGTTAGTCTGCCATATACAGTAACGGAGGTACGTGACTATCAATAAGCAATATGTCTCTTGACCAGACAAATTAATGACTGGAAAAGGTGTCTCAAAAATGACACCCTCCTCATCTCAGGCATCGTTAACTACATACAATTAAAAATTGTCGGAGCGAAAGGCGAAATTGAATTGCTGTAAAAGTGGCTCCACTCACTCTCGGTTTTGTTCAGATAAACCTGGTATTCCGAGCTCTATGTCTTCCTGGCATCACATCGGCAGTACGTCGTTGAAGTATATTTGATTTTGCATGAAGCTAGAGTTATCAACAGCCATATGCAGTATGTTCTGGGTTATGTAACCAAGTGTGCCTGTATACACAGGGCTGTAGGTGGTTGTACCTTATCTCCACGATATAAACTACATTTCTTCTAAGGACCATGATGTAAACTATCATTGTGGTAAATGTGTATGCCCTGAGTAAATACTCTCTCTCTCTCTCTCTCTTTGGTGATTCAACTACGTTGAAGAGTAGTCCAAGATCTATCAAGATCATGGATGGAGAGAATATATGGCCAACATGGCATGATTTTTTAAATCGCGGAATTGAAGCCCCGAAGCCAATGATTCTTGCCAATCGAAGGACTGTCATGCAATTTACCCATGAAATCAATCTCAGAATTAATCGTTATTAACAGAGTGTTAGTCGTTATCCACTGAAACCATCCAGCATTTCGGACCATTGATCATTGCCCCCGCATTGCGGATTCCTTACAAAGTATATTACGTAGACTATTGGTGTTCAGATGATTTTAATGACCCATATGAGTTGAAATTTTTAGAAACGGACTTATCAGTAATAAGGATATCATGTATCTTTCCATTATCATTATGAATTGCTATTAGTTAATCTCTCTAGAGCTATAACGCTATAAAATTTTATTATGTCTGGTTTTGGGTGTTGATAGCTTGGTTGGAACAGCTCGAAACGAGTGGATCAAGTTCCTGCGGACCTCTGTCTGTAAAGCGATATCAATTTGGCGCTTGGAGTACGTTTAGTGATAAGGCTATGGCAGGCAATTTTTTGTTGGGACTAGAAATCGGTCCAGGAACAGGTTAACGATAAATTTGATTTCCATTGCGATAAAATCGTTCAATTGAAAGATATGAATGGGCCCTGAACAGCCCGAGGAATATCATTCGGGAACGTCTCTGATAAGAGTGCCCAGAGTTGAGTGAATTATAAGGAATTAACACGGTTCATGTAGGAAGGTCTACTGATATTACTGTTCAAGGCAAACAAAACACTGGGAATTAACGGTAAGAAATGAACCCAGTACTAACATTGTATATCGAGTAGGATAGTTTGCTTCCACAAAGAAGCGGTGAGTTGTTTCAATGTTGTCAGGAGAGAGAGAGAGAGAGAGAATTAGGGTTTAACGTCGCATTCAGCTTGTCAGGAAGACATGATGATGTTCTTTACATAACATCCTTATCACTGACCATGATCTGTATGATTAATTAGTCAAATGAATCTCCAAGTCGACATGTGTGCATGACCGACACTTCTCTTTCCCACAAAAACTTTTATTCAAACTTTTACTATAAATTATCACTGTTACACATTAAATTCCATATCATATCAGCTTATGTCATTGGTATTCATCAACATGAGATGCCCATTGTCTCGGATTAACATAGAAATGCTAGGGAAATGCATGAAATAGAAACCAAAAATGGCTTTTTAGAAAAAAAAAATGATTCAAAATGTTCAGTTTTATCTTAAGACAAGCAAGACAACACATTTAGGCATATTCCTACGAAGTAGGCTACAGATCGCAAATTGTCCGGTAATGAGTGAGTCAGTCCATACGAATCCTTTCGTCGGCAAAATAAGGAGAACCGTTGACATTAGAACCTTGATTTTTGGCATGAACGTGCATTAGGGCATTGTTACCAGCAAGTTCTGATCTGAAATAATTCTGATTAAAATTAGATTTATAATTAACTATGATTGTCTTTTTGAATTTGGTGCTAATACTGTTATGTGGAAAATGGAATAGGTCTTTGGATTATGGACGCGGATATTCTCTAATGGACGACGGCTGGTTTATGAATGACGGACTAGACGCTTGTAATTCAGTATATTGTTATAGATATATGTAAACTGTAGCCTTTAACGTGTATCCTATTTCACATCCAAACATTTCATCATTGACCACATCAGGCTTCAAATTCAGGTCAAATTAGTATCAGTTACCACCACCGAGTCCTGTCCACATTCCACTGTATGCCACATGGCCCTATTACTGAGGTTAATCTTAACGGAGTGCCCAAGTACATCCATCCATCCATGACCCAGCCATTTGCTGATTAGAGCGATAAAACAGGGTAGGCTAAATGGATCCTTTTCAATGCAGTATTTCTTGGCATGGATGTGAAAATATGAGGACATACTTTGGGGGGTTTTTGTACCTCTTGAATATTGACTATATATCACACTTGGATATAATTTGAACAAAAAATTACATGTGTAAACAAAATATGTCTAAATTTCTCTTGTCATTTCAAATCTTGATCCATTTTGAATCCTTGATTAGGGATACAGAATCACTGCCACGGAGTGTGTTGGTGTGTCACAGCAATGCCATTCCGATTCACACAACGAAGCTGAGGTGGTTTAACGTTTATCAATGAAGAAAATCACCGATCAACCGCCATAGAATATAATGTGAAACAAGAAAACCGGAATAGTACATTCATCAGATTGCCGATGCCCAAAATGTGTTGTCTCATATATCTAGATAAGAACGTGATGTAGAGACGCTATTTATTCGTCTTTGTACCGGTTATGCTCAGGAGAATGACATAGAATCATTATTATCTTGTGCATAGAAGGTGTTGGTCTTGAGTTGAATTACCGTAAACTACATAAATGCTACCTTTCTACTATAGTACTATATATATAAATTTGTTGTATTGTTGGGAAAATAATGTGATTCAAAAAGTTGTTTTGATCCTGTACAAGGGCACTGAAACCATTAAAGAGATGTAAATGTATTTTCACACGTAAAGCTTGAAATCTACTGAACCTATATTATTCAATCTGTTTCCTTTAATTAAAAAATTGTAAAATTAAATCGGCGATCGTTATTTATTTTGGAATGAAGGCGCATTAGGAGACTGTTACCAACAAGTTCTGAGCTGACCTACTTTTGATGAAAATTTCTGGTGATTTTTGATGAAAATCATTGGCGATTTTGACTTGGGCGGTGCCCATCTTAATATAGGCAGGATTTCAACTGGGGGTGGGGATTTCCAAGAGTTCAGTTCGCGTTCGAGTCCTAATGCCTACTGTACTTCGTAGGTCCTGTGACGTTAGTCACACTGCCATGTTAAAAATAAGGTTTGCATATTTGTTTAATAACGAACACTTGGTGGTATAGCCTTGTTAAACCGGTTTCTGCAAAATGTTTTGTGGCGTTCGTTGAAATCGTCTCATTCTCTCATTTAATCTTGCAAATGCTACTAGGTGATATGTATCCGTACAATAGGCAGAACCTTCTGTGATATTGGTATCAAACAAGGGATATTTCGCAATGTCAAAATCTTAATCGTCGCTCTTGTCGTTACGTGGACCCCAGAGGAAGGAAGATCTTTGGAAGGAAGAGACGGGTTTGGAATTTATTTTTTGAGGCGACTAGCAAGGTAACTGAACTGGAATAAACAAAGTTAAACTGTCAACATCTTAGGTGTCGTTACGAATTAGGTTTTTTTTTTGACGATTATGGACGAGGAAATCCTTTAACGGACGACGGCTGAATATTGAGTGACGGACGACACGCTCGTAATGGTGATTATCGTTTACTGTAGAGCCAATACCGGACAGCGATAGTTTCCTATGGACTATGCCCCTCCAATAAATATCGGATATAATGCCTATTCTGATGGTGGGTAATCCTCTCTAATGCAAAAATGCGAAACTTAGCTTGGCGGTAATCTTCGAATGGACGGTAAAGTGCCTTATAGACACATTACAGCGAATAGATCCAGAACACATGCCACAAATCCCTCTAGGGAATATTACGTTACGTCTCTTATGTTGGGTTCTCGTGGGTTGAAATGAGATTTGTTGGAAAATCGACTGCGAATAAGGGATATATTGCGTGGATCCATCAAAGATTATTTAATAATTTGCTGGAATGTAACAGGTATTAGTACATCTGTGGTCTGTTGTCCTTTGCCGCGGTGACAGGAGAGTGGATATCCTCAGGCGTAATGGAGTGGAATACTTATCTCATTCTCGGGATGTTCACTTCTGTCTGGACTACTCCCAGAGGGAAAATTCCACCGCTGTTTATTTTTGAATGGTTATACGGTTCGGAGACAGGTCTAAGCAAACGGAGAAGCGAGGCATAGGATAAGTCAATATGAATCGCCATATAGAAAAAAAATGATGAAGGCCAAATAAATTTATGGGCCTATAATCACCGGGGCAATATCCTTGACAGCAATGATCACGGAGTCGGTAAATGAAGAAGAATACTGTATTATTCGCTTGAGTATCACAGTACAACGTCAATAGGATACTAGATCATGACTGAATCAAATACGTTAAAAGCGCCTAGAAAAAGTTCGCTCTAAGAACCTTTGATTGCGTGATTTTAGTGTTTATTGTGGACTGCTTAGTTCTGTGTATGGCTTGATTTCTGCTTGGGCTGGATGAATATAGATCACGAACGCCATTTAGCTGTTCAAATAAACCGCTACATCATCGTCAATGTCTATATTAACTTTGCAGGATGTGGCAACACATTAGCGGGCTGACAGACTGACGGGATATTCCTAACACTTTTGGATTAATTTCAAAACATAATGCGGCGAGAAACCTTATTCAAGACCACGCTCCGTCTTGTATGCCACTTTCAGGTTTCGAGATGAAAGATGTATAAAACGGAACATTTATTAAACGAAGACGAGGTTGACAGGGATAGATGTAACAAGGCTGGATACTTGTAAGGCTAGATATGTAGGGCTAGATCCGACATGAAGTTCCCAGTTCATAGTCTCCACATGAACATCTGCAATAAAATCGCGGCTGATATACAAAGGCTACGTCCGAGAATTCACCGTATTCTCGGGTCTGAATGTGAGGCGCCGAGGAAAACTTTCCTGTAGAGTCATATGGTTGCACTTTAGTCGCCAGAGGTCGTCAATTTTTCCCACCTCTTGTATATTGCTCCAGTTTACGTCAATAACTGAAATTCGACGTAGAACATAGCCTATCAAGTAACATCGAATGATAATATGGTTGCACACACTTTTTTAACTGGAGAAGTTTACAATCGTTATTGCGGGGGTGAGGAGGTCGCATTTCATTTGCAATATAGCACTGGTTCACTGTTCGAATTCCAACGCCGGTAGACTGTCGACTAAAGCTCCAGAATACACAAAACATTAGTGATTCGAAACCGTCGAAACAAGTTCAGAAGGATCAATTCAATTCGCCAGAACTACAGTTAAATTATCGAATTTTTCACAAAGCACAACCTTTGCAGCGTAGGCTGAATATTAAAACAGAACCTAGTTCATTGCAAGAGAGAAGCGGTCAACACTTCTCAATGATACCAGCAAGATATAGTGATCATGTTCCTAAATCGTCAAATCCGTATGACCGATCTGTATCCTTTCTTCTCTTTTACAGCAAAACTTGGTATTTTCCTGTTCTGTATGTTGAGACCCTTGGAAAAAGTTTGGGTAACACTCTCAGATCAAGTACGTTTTTTCTGCACAGCCTAATACATGATTACGCCTTGACGCCAAACAGCCCAAATAGCAAATTATAGTTTTCATGGAATAATTCAAGAGTAGGCAGCATTAGATTCAAATGTAACATTTATTTATCATGTTTAGACATAACTAACACATTTTTAGCATGGTTCAATACCATAATCCTTCATTTTCAGCACAAAAATACGCTATTTAGCGAAATTTTGCCCAAAAATCACTTTCAGTTTGAAAGTCGCTCAAAATTCGATCACTCCTCATACACCCAATTTTGTAGATAAAGCAACCAAAATTGGTCAGAAGTTTCCTTATTAAGTCTTTTGATAACTCCATGCATCATATTTATGATTCATGGTATTGTATGGTGACAAATGTCAACAAAAGTTACCCCTACCCCCAAAAAGCGGCATTAACCAAACTTGGTTAAATTGGTCTAACTTTAACAGTAAGTCTGATATGAAGTTGGTTTTGGTGTCTATGCATGGGTTTTTGATACCAAGCTATTCATTGGAGCCATAATCAACCACTTTTGAGTTAACATAATTTGCATAAATTCAAAATGGCCGCCAAAACCTCCAGGTTATGTCATCAGTCAAGTAAGTGTTACAGTAAGTCCAATAGAGTTTTTTGTATGAATCTGTGGTGTTACAATCATGAAATATCACTGCTTGATCAATGTATGTAGGCCTATACCTATTAAAGTTGATTAATTTGCATAAATCAATGATGGCAGCCATGTACAGACAAAATTGACAGTGGTTAATTACATGCCCAGGCATGATTAATCGCGATTTTTAACGCAAACAAAACTGTTTGAGTACAATCCATCCAGTGATAATCTCTCTCAGAACTACTTGAGAAGGTGCTGCCATCTACCTTAAGGAGTCTACAACATCTTACTCAACCACTTTTGAGTTAACATAATTTGCATCAATTCAAAATGGCCGCCAAAAGCTCCAGGTTATGTCATCAGTCAAGAAGGACAAAGACAAAGTAAGTGTTACAGTAAGTCCAATAGAGTTTTTTGTATGGATCTGTGGTGTTACAATCATAAAATATCACTGCTTAATCAATATACGTAGGCCTATACCTATTCAAATTGATTAATTTGCATAAATCCAAGATGGCAGCCATATACAGACAAAATTGACAGTGGTTAATTACATGCCCAGGCATGATTAATCGCGATTTTTAACGCAAACAAAACTGTTTGAGTACAATCCATCCAGTGATAATCTCTCTCAGAACTACTTGGGAAGGTGCTGCCATCTACCTTAAGGAATCTACAACATCTTGAAGCCATGAGAATTTCAGGAAGCAGACATTTTGTTTTGGACCTGTTCTTTGTTCGCTTGAGGAGCTACCCATTCGTTCCATGGAAACTGTGCCTTGTCCGATTAAAGGATATAGAGTATGACAACAACCCAAATAGGATTTCAGCAGCAATGTTCATGCCTGATCCTTCTAATTGGTCAACATGCATATCCAATAGGCCTATGTTTGTCACGAGGACTATACTCCAGAAGTATTTTTTATTGATAGATACTTGGTATATACCGGATTAATGTAACATTATCATCTCCATGATTGGTCTTTTTCATCTTCTGACACTCTAACAGCGTTATATAAGACAATTTGAGTGAAATAAACCTTTAAAAACAATACCTATGAGTAGTAAGTGGTGCCCTCTTTTTTGAGTTGTTGAACTACATTTCCACTATTTTCGATGCATAGTATGTTGAAAATTGCTCGAATACAGATAAATATATCACTGTGGCTTATCAGTCTTTCACATTTCATATTTTCAGTATACAATCGGTCCTTGCCAGTGGTTAGTTAGACTTAGAGCATCAGTACATCAAGGATTTGTTGGTAACGATCGAATCTGTAACACTCTCAGGACCGCCTGAAGACAGTTCGTTTGATGCGACTCGTTTGATGCGACTGCGACTCGGAAGAGTCACGCTAAATGCCAAGATCTTTCGCGTTCTGAGCAGGAAGAAGATAGAAGTACTCGTTCCCAGGCTGTCCGCCATCCACCGAATAGAGAAACGACCACGACAGCTTTACGACAAGTGACGTGTATTACCTGTGACAGTAAATCGCACAAACAATGCGAATCTTGAAGGTAACACGTTCGGGTGAAGACGTCATCTTGAAACAAGTTTGTCGCAACTAGAAAGGCTGAAGCACGGCCCGATTCACTCATGCGATATTTTGTGTACTGTTGTTTGTGGGATTTACTGTCACAGATAATACACTTCACTTGTCGTAAGGCTGTTGTGGTCGTCTCAGACCATCGGTGGATGGAGGACAGCCTGGGAACGAGTACTTCTATCTTCTTCCTGCTCAGAATGCGAAGGGTTTTGGCATTTAGCGAGACTCTTCCTTTTTCTATAGAGAACAGAAGGAAATTAGGGTTACCATAATTAAGTTTATGTGAGGATCAACAAGGTCGCTTTCTTATGTTGACATGATTATAGTTTTATTGTAACTGTTGACTGTGAGTTATCGCCCTTATATTAGACTCTCCAACTTTATAACACGAGGTCGGTCCTCGGCTACCTGGAATTTGTTTCTGGAAAATGTCAGTGATGGATTTGGTTTCTCCAGTTTGCTACAGAAAAGATTTGGAGATTTGGTGGAATCACTGGTCCTTCTGATATACTGTATCCCAGGTTATTATATTGTATTAGTTTGTTTCTAAGTTGTTTTTTTTGTATACTGTATCCCAGGTTATTATATTGTATTAGTTTGTTTCTAAGTTGTTTTTTTTGTGTGTTACTTAATCTTTATAGACCACCAGTCTGTTTGCAGTAGCAGTGCTTTCCATGGGGAAGCGTAAATATGGACGTTGTAAAACACTTTTATCTTTAAGAATTCCTCATGCATTGTCTATTTCAGAGAGGAAATCCTACCTCATCCTATCATCCCCAGGCTTGTGAATCCAGTACTAAATATCATTACTATCACTTTCAGGTCTTTTACCAGTGAGCTCCATCACACACAGATACTGGTATATGTGAATTCCTGTATTATGTATTATACAGCAATCATATTGACTTCCTTTTGTCAACTTTATTTCAAAGATTATTCTTGAGAAAGTGAGGCTTAATCCTAACCTTCCCTTGGACAATTGACAACCTTGAGGATCTTCATTGTTTTTATCCGCCATACAATTTAACTGGCTGGCAGTTCAATGTTTTGTGGGGGAATGTCTGAGAAGTGAAGGATATTACTCATTTTTAGGAGGGTAACCGGGACTCTTCCAGTGCCAGTTGTTTTCTTTAATTGAAATAAATAAAGAAAAGAAATGAAATAAAAAAATTTCTGACAGGCCCATGAACCTTTCTCGTGCTATATATTTATTGTATTAATATGGTTCTTCACTATATGACAGGTATTTTATGATGCCCTGAATGGTATTTGTTCTTCCAGTACCGTACTTGGCTGATGTGGATTTCTGTGCCCCTACCTTCAGGCACACTTATGCATATTTCTTTCATTTTCAGTCTAAAGATTGGTAAGGTAATATTCCACCATCCATGGACGCATAGTAATAGATTGCCCATGTTTTTTCATGCTATCTTTTATTGATTTACATGCTAATTTGGGAAATAAGTTCCCTTTATATTTGTTTGAGTCAATCTGTCTTGCTATACACCCTGTGCAAAATAAACTACATGTACCTGATTGTATTATTTCATGCAATTGCAGTCTTGATATAGTTGGCTGCTATATTACCAGTGATCTGCTCATGAAGATGTAAACATTTGTAGTCAAAGTCATTACTTCAGTTAGCGCTAGCCAGTTGCTGCCATTCTCAGGTTATCAAACCAACTATTAAGAGGCCAGTGATATCTACTCATCCTACTGTTTTGTGTTAAATACTGTAAGGGCTAGGTCAGAGACTTCGGTTGGGTGATAACAGTTCCATCTTTTACTCCACTGTTATCTGTGGCCCTTTATGCTCCCCACCTTTGCTGGTATAACAACATTTACATTATTTGCTAATTGGGGGCATGTTCTATCACTGCATTTGGTAACACATAATTCACATAATTCATATGTGTTCTCCATGCCCCTGCTATTTTATCATTTGTCATTTGAATTAATGATTTGTCATTTGAATTAATGATTATAACCATATTGTCATTTGAATAAATGACCTAACCAGATTTCTGGGTATTGTGTTTGTCTTTCCCAGCAAACTGAGCTCATTCTCTGACCTAGTCTATCTCGAGCATAAAAGGAAATTAGGGTTACCATAATTAAGTTTATGTGAGGATCAACAAGGTCGCTTTCTTATGTTGACATGATTATAGTTTTATTGTAACTGTTGACTGTGAGTTATCGCCCTTATATTAGACTCTCCAACTTTATAACACGAGGTCGGTCCTCGGCTACCTGGAATTTGTTTCTGGAAAATGTCAGTGATGGATTTGGTTTCTCCAGTTTGCTACAGAAAAACCCTCCCTACCCTCCCTCAATTCTCTGTCTTGTGACATTTTGTAACAGGAAGCCCTTTATGCTCCCCACCTTTGCTGGTATAACAACATTTACATTATTTGCTAATTGGGGGCATGTTCTATCACTGCATTTGGTAACACATAATTCACATAATTCATATGTGTTCTCCATGCCCCTGCTATTTTATCATTTGTCATTTGAATTAATGATTTGTCATTTGAATTAATGATTATAACCATTGTCATTTGAATAAATGACCTAACCAGATTTCTGGGTATTGTGTTTGTCTTTCCCAGCAAACTGAGCTCATTCTCTGACCTAGTCTATCTCGAGCATAAAAGTCGTTGTGTACTTTTTATAACATTCATTGGTCATATGATAAACAAACTCATCTCCTTTAACTAGCTTAAGTCGCTTGAGAACTTGATCATTGTGGGCGTCACTTGCTTCTCGTATCCTTTTGCAACCGTTAGTTGTGCTCACGGTTTTATTCCCTGCGCTTTTCTGGCAGATGATGATTTAGTCACATCAAACAAACTTCGGGTCGTCCTGAGAGTGTTACAGACTCCATCGTTAACAACAAATCCTTGACGTTGACGCAATCCGAAACTGTTGATGCTCTAAGTCTAACTAACGACTGGCAAGAACCGATTGTATACTGAAAATATGAAATGTGAAAGACTGATAAGCCACAGTGATATATTTATCCGTATTTAAGCAATTTTCAACACACTATGCATCGAAAATAGTGGAAATTTAGTTCAACAACTCAAACAAAGAGGGCACCACTTACTAGTCATAGGTCTTGCTTTTAATGGCTTATTTCACTCAAATTAGGACATATATAACGCTGTTAGAGTGCCAGAAGATGACAAATTACAAGCGTCTTAGTAGTCCGTCATCCATTATTCAGCCGTCGTCCATTGGAGAATATCCGCGTCCATAATCCAAAGACCTATTCCATATAACAGTATTAGCACCAAATTCAAAAAGACAATCATAGTATACATAAACATAGGCTTGTTTCCTGCAAGAGAGAAGAAGTCAACAGTTTTCAATGATGCCGGCAAGACATCATGATGTTCCAAAAATATCAAATCCGTATCGCTGATCAGTATTCTTAATCCATAATATTCGTTTTAAAGACCAATCATGGAGATGTTAAAGTTACATTAATCCAGTATATACCAAGTATCTATCAATAAAAAATACTTCTGGAGTTTGGCCCTCGTGACAAACATAGGCCTATTGGATATGCATGTTGACCGATTAGAAGGATCAGGAAACAAATTATCATGATATGAACATTGCTGCTGAAATCCTATTTGGCTTGTTCGTCATACTCTATACCCTTTCATCGGACAAGGCACAGACGCAGTTTCCATAGAACGAATGGGTAGCTCCTCAAGCGAACAAAGAACAGGTCCAAAACAAAATGTCTGCTTCCTGAAATGCACATGGCTTCAAGATGTTGTAGTTTCCTTAAGGTAGATGGCAGCACCTTCTTAAGTAGTTGTGAGAGAGATAATCACTGGATGGATTGTACTCAAACAGTTTTGTTTGCGTTTGCGTTAAAAATCGTGATTAATCATGCCTGGGCATGTAATTAACCACTGTCAATTTTGTCTGTACATGGCTGCCATTTTGAATTTATGCAAATTAATCAATTTGAATAAGTATAGCCTACGTACATTGATTAAGCAGTGATATTTCATGATTGTAACACCACAGATCCATACAAAAAACTCTATTGGACTTACTATAACACTTACTTTGTCTTTGTCCTTCTTGACTGATGTCGTAACCTGGAGCTTTTGGCGGCCATTTTGAATTTATGCAAATTAGATCAACTCAAAAGTGGTTTATTATGGTTCCAATGAATAGCTTGGTATCAAAAACCCATGCATAGACACCAAAACCAACTTCATATCAGACTTACTTTTAAAGCTAGACCAATTTAACCAAATTTGGTTAATGTCGCTTTTTGGGGGTAGGGGTAACTTTTGTTGACATTTGATCCCACTGTCACTATACAATACCCTGAATCATAAATATGATGCATGCAGTTATCAAAAGACTTAATAAGGAAAGTTCTTACCAATTTTGGTTGCTTTATCTACAAAATTACGTGTCTGAGGGGTGATCGAATTTTGAGCGACTTTCAAACTGAAAGTGATTTCGGGGCAAAATTTCGCTAAATAGCGTATTGTTTTGCTGAAAATGAAGGTTTATGGTATTGTACCATGCTAAAAATATGTTAGTTATGTATAAACATGATAAATAAATGTTACATTTGAATCTAATTCTGTATACCAGTGAATTATTATATGAAAACTCAATTTCAGCATTTTGGCCGATGTCATAATCATGTATTGGGCTGTGCAGAAAAAATGCACTTGATCTGGGAGTGTTACCCAAACTTTTTCCAATGGTCTCAACATATAGAACAGGAAAATCCCAAGTTTTGCTGTAAAAGAGAGATGTACACAGAAACCCCCCCCCCAGAGCCAGGACTATTGTTAAAAAATTTCTAAGTTAAGTACTAACTCTTCTGACACATATTCCAGAGAAAAAAAAATATTGATAAAAATCCTTTAAGAATTTAAAGAGTTAGGAGAGAAAGTGGATGAACGAACCGCTGTCTCAATGCACATGCCGGTTACAGCTCTATTGTTAAAGGCGTAATTGAATTTTGTGCAAATTTGGGATTACAGTACTGTAGACTATCTGCTAGTTGCTAACACATTGATCAACAGGAATATATTGATGATTATAATTAATACCACAACCCACCAGCTCAATTATGTTATTTTTTTACTTTTTATTCGTTCTCAAGCAGAAGCACTAGTATACTGGAAGACAAAGTCAATCGATACATTGCGAATCTAGCACGCCTGAATGTCTCCACGTTTTCATAACCGTATTCAGAGCTGTTATACTGGGATGGTCTTTCATCATCGCTTTCGAGATAATGTATGTGCTATCAATTTGGATACCTGTACCATGCATTACTTTTTCTATACCGGTGTGACGGAAACCGTGGCCCGATGCATCCAGTGCCCGGGGGACACTCGCGTCTAGACGTAAGTGTCCCAAGACACTAAGATCTGGATTTAATTGTCCGTCGGGCACTCAGGTCTGGATTTGGATGTCCTGGGACACTGGCTTCCAGGAGACGAAAGTCCTAACCTGGAGCCCAGTGTCCGCCTCGATTACTACTTCCGATTTTCCATCCAGTTTACACGTGAACATGTGTACCAGAGAGTAATATAGAAAGGGGATTTTCGGCGTTATTGACCTACTTCCGACAGGTGGCGCCAACAGATCATTTCAGTCTGACCTCTGTGAAGTCACTTCCGGTTCCGGTCATGTGACATGAAGTGACCATTATCCCTGCGCATGATGTCCGCTAATGTCCGCATGGTCACTTCCGATCACGTGACCGGAACCGGGAGTGACCTCACAAAGGTCGGCCGAAAGCGATTTGTTGACGTCACCGGTTGTAAGAAGCTCAATAACGCCCTAAGTCCCCCTCTCTCTGTCTCTCTCTTCTACTCAGGAGGTGAGTGAGGACGACAATAAAATGAAAAAAAACAAGATAATTTCAACAGAAAATCTTGAAATTTGTGCTAAGAAATAATCAGGTAAGACTGCATCACACCTAAGGGCTTTTCCTCGTGCGTTTGAGCCTCTTTGCTTGTCCGGTGAGAGCTTGTTCACTACAATGAAGAATACAACATATTGGCGAGCATACGTGACAACAAGTCAACACGAGAAATAACACGTTCTTCAATAACAATAACATTGTTCTATAAAGCTGTGGAAGCTGCCAGTCAGGGGGTAACTAGGCCACTACTTGTATTCTTTTAACGGTATATTCCGTGGGTCTTCCAAAGACGGGGTCAAATTTGCTTGACCAGTAATACAACAGACCTGATATGGCTGCGCATACTTACGGTTGCATAAAACGCTTCAGATTCTTTGCGTTCACTGCAACTTTCAGCTGTTTTCCTTCCACAGACGTCACACGAAAGGTAGATTTTCCACGGCCATTGCCGAACATGATATAAGGGCCACGATAACGCTCCTCAGACTTTCTCCCTTTCCGGTCCAGGCGCTTGAGATTACAAAGCAAGGCCTTGTCCCCTATGTGAAAAGTCTGAAATAGCAAAAATTTGCATGGTCCATGCTCAACATGTGCTCATGGCAATACGAGTTGAAGAAATGAAATAGGTCTGTGCAACAATGCAGCTCAGCTCTTCAGCAATATTGATTACACTCTAATTAGCACTTCGCATAAATCATTATGTAAATGAAGAATTCGGCCAGGTGTTTCTTTGGCATCATTATCTGTTGTCTGCAAATTAAACATTTAGGATCTGAACACTAGTTTAACAGGAAAAGAAGAATCTTGTTTCAGTTTAAACGTATCTAGGTTACAAACATGCGTTCGTGAAAGCTGTTAAACAGTGATTATTTTGAGTGATGAGTTTAGAAATGTAGGTAAAACCTCAAACTGTACACAGTCTATATCGGATTAAAAAGTGTTCTAACCCTTAACATATAATTTGCAGTGTTTCTGACCATTCAGTTGAATCAGTTTTCCTTAAAATCATTAATATACTAACTTCCATTCCTTTCCTCCTGTTGTATTCTTTCTTTTGCCGCGCCTGCGCTTTGTCGATGTTCTTCATGACTTTCGGAAACGTAAAGAAATTGAGAGATGACACTTCGTGAATTTGTAGTTTATCATATTGGGGCTATTTGGAGCCTATTTGCATAACCTACCGAGCAGAGGATCACGGGTAAATTCACTGGTAATTTATCATGCATTTTTTTGGAAAAATAACATGAATAAAAATTTTGCAAAATTTGATAAGAAAATCGACCAAGGAAGGTATTTTTTAAAATGACGTCACTGTGACGTCATCAGAGCGGCCATATTGGATTTTTTTTACATTTTGTTGTACAGGTTGACGGAAAGGTATAGTGTGGTAAAATTCAGTCTCTTTACCTCAAGGGATCAGAAAAATAGTTAGGGCGGGGGGGGGGGGAGGAGAAATCTGGACAGGTCCTAAACATCCCAGGCCAGACAAGATTAGCACAGAAGTTCTTCAGATTTCTCGCATTCTTAGTAACGGCGGAAACCTTTAAACCGCGAAGTAAAGCTAGCAACCGCTGTGTAAAGATTACTCCGCGGTTTAAAGGTTTACTCGACGGTTTAAAGGTTTACTCTGTGGTTTAAACGGTGTAAACGTTTCCAAGAGTTTTGTCTGGTTTTCGGTGAAAAAAAACACGATAAAGTCATTTATGACGACGTTACTAGAAATGGATAAATATGTAAAGAAAACGTGATAAACTAAAAGCTGTTTGTAGAAAATAGGCGAAAATCAAGAACATCTCAAGAAATGCAGAAAATGTAATAAAAAATTGTAAAAAAAATAAAAAAATGTCGATGTCCCCTATGTGTCACCCTAATTCGTGAATGTCCCCTATGGGCCAGCCTAACTTGGTTTGAATACGCAAATATACCCGGTGTTTGTCATGAATACTTTGAAGTAGCAGGAACACAACTGGGCTGGGTGGTGCTTAGTTGGTTCGTCGTGATATAGCTAACATATTGTTGAAAGCGACGTTAAATTCTATTCACTCACTCACTCACTCACTTGTCATGAATACACCATTAGTTTGCGAGCGCCTTAGGTTGAACTATCGGTAATGTATACATATTAGCCATACATGTATATGAAGTCTACAAAATATAATAATTGCGGGTCACAAGGACTCACTTTTGTCATTTCTATGTAAATGGGTTATAGCAAAAAAGAATAGTATCTCGCTCAAACAATCAAAGATAAACTCATAATAATTATATTCACTTTCAATGATCAAAACAACGGAATTTTGTTGGCATACTGCTACCTGATAATTCCTTTGAGCAACTCGACATATGGAACGTTTCTCTTGCTGACTTTTCCCGGCTTCTTACTCGTCGATATTGTTGGCCAAATATCGCAGAATATCGGCAGGATCTAAGGATGCCATGGGTCTGAATGTGGACAGATTTATGTGGAGGTCAGCCTTTATACACACCTGATCAGGCACTCAATGTAATCCATTGATTTCACAGGTGTGCCATATATGAATGAGGTAATCAGATGTAGACGTCGTGGCAATTTTTATTTTGTATTTATGTAATGTTTTATTTATTTGATTATTTTTTGAATGATACGGTTAATGTGAAAACAAATTAAAACTTATATTTTATGGTATCACCCATGCAAACAAATGACTTAAAGAACGGCGGGTCAGCTTGAAATGTCTGATGAGATCGTTCACGATATCCCGCATTCGGAAGATACGGATCGAATATAAAAATACCCTGAGTATTATATTTGCATATCGTAAAATATTCTAATTTCGCCCTGACTATGTGAGAAGTCGTAAGTAGTACCAGCGGACAAGCGTGCTCATTTTAGAGTAACTTTAATTATAACAGTAATAGAGATCTCCGACATGACAATTTCCTCAATATTTACTGATGTCAGAAACGTGATATACATTTTCATTAGATATCTCAATATCTCGTGTTTCTTTCTGATTTCACAACATTCACAAAATCACATGCGTGCGAAAATCCACCCAGCGCGGATAGAAGGATTCATATAGTACTTGTGTACGGTGTTCTACGACATATTGAAGGGGTACGGCGGCCCCTATACGACATGCTATTTTTCCAGTTTGTATTATTTTTTTAGTTCTAGGTTTGCTTCTTTTGGTTTAGTTTTCACCCGGATGAAAACTTTCACCTTGGTGGAAACTTTTTCACCGGGGTGAGAAGATTTTCAGCTGGGTGAAAACAGGATTTCACCTGGGTTGAAACAGGTTTCCACCAGGGTGATAACGTTTGAGCCCAGGTGAAAACCTTTTCACCCCGGTGAAAACGTTTGCACCTGGGTGAAAACTTGGGTGGAGTGAAAAGGTTTTCACTCGGGTGAAAATTATAGAACCCCCCCGCAAACTGAAAAAAATATATACAGAACTAAAATTAATAGCATGTCGTATATGGGCCACCGTAAAGATGAAAATTTACTAAAATACATAAAATTAGTTTTTCTAATAAAAACATTATATATATTTAACGACGGTATAACTTTACAAGATGTAATAAAGTTGTAAATGGGAAATGCAGAAAATCAAATATTTTCAACTGACCTCGACTAGGATCGAACCCACAATCTTACCTTCTGCTGTACTGTCCACCGTCTATGCCTTTATCCACTGCATCACCGATTTGCTGGCCGAACCTCTGTTCAGAATTTCTAGTCTTTACTATTCCTTTAGTTTCATATAAAGGTCAACCGGACTCTGTGGAATGCCGGACTCTGAGGACTTCCATAGCTGTGGAAGCGCCCATAGTCCGCCAGATGCCATGGTCCGGGCCCCTATATATATGAGAAGGGACACTCCTGTCTAGATTTCAGTGAGCCGGACACCAACGACATCAGGACTCTGGTTTCTGCTGATAGGGGGGCAACTGTTTCCGAGGTCCCATGGTCCCCGGACCGTCATATCTGGCGGACCACGGTTGCTTCCACACCGGTACTGATAGATAAAATCGTATACAATATTTTGAGGCATGATATGGGTGTCTGATACCGCTAGTATTTGTGCAATTTCCACTTTACAGTTTCTCTCTTTTTAAGAAGTCACAACTGCTGGCAAGTCTAAAAGACACCGTTACTTACCGGTAAAGTTAGTTTAATACGGGGACGTTAACTTTAATGTCAATGGTATGCATTATCAAAATGAGCTGATTTTATCGTCCAGTTTATTTGCAGCACAATTTATTGTGCTACATGAGTTATCAGACCATATAAATTTAAGGTTCTATATGTGTTAGTAAGCATGTAGAATAATCCCTCCTCTCACATGCAAATACCTCCAATCTCCGCGGAAAAATTGTAAATTCACCAACAGGTAAACATACGCGAACAGTGCGGGTAATCAGCTCGCTAAAATGGTAATGAAATATTCCTGAAATATACAATTATTTTCAGGACGTAAAGCATCATAGAAACAAAAAAAACAGCACATGTCGTCGAGAAGGTGAGTATACATACTCGTAATTACGTAATTACAAAACCACCTGCTCTGAAGCCACGACCATGCATAAAACCATGCACCGGAGTTTACTTGGAAGATCGATGTTGAAATACAGAGATTTCTCTGCTCCGGGTCAATTAGTGGCTTTCAATATATTTTCTCCTGTTAACCGTACCAGGATTAGCTAAGCTTCTACATAGCTCTCACCTCTCCCGTATATCTATGCAGGTTGCCTATCCTTTCCCATATCGATCTTACAAACATTATTATCGCGCACCTACTATGCTTATTGCATCAGCATTGTATCATAGGCCCGCCCTCTGTACATCCCGCTCGACAAATATATGTAGGTTTATTGTTTTTGTGGGAAATTCAAGCCGCTCGATGTCGGGCATTACAGGTTAATTTCTCTGGGAATTCTTGCATTTACCCGGTTATCCCATGTTGAAGCGTTTACTCCAAAAGACGTCCACGATGCTCATCCATTAACATCAGATGAGTTGTATGAGCTGACCTGTCATCACAGCTCCCGAGCTAGCGTATCTAATTCCGCTGAATTCGGCGCTAGGGGCCGTGTGGATACTTCATAGACTCCACATGAACAGCTGCAATAAAAGCGCGGTTGAGATACTGAGGCTACATCCGAGAATCTATACGTATTCTCGGGTCTGAGTGTGAGGTGCAGAGGGATGCTTTCCTGTAGAGTCATATGGTTGCTTTTTAGTCTGAAACGACAGAGGCAAAAGCTGTCTGGGGTCTTATTTTTAAAACAATGTTGATATCCGTACCACCGGTTTTCTTTGATCATTGTTTGAAAAACCAGACATGGAGGGGTTTCCGTCTGGGCTGCCTAAGACCATTGATGGGTAGAAATAAAACACTGCTGCAACATACCAAATGGGCAAGGACCCTCAGTTGGAAGTCGAAGCTGATGCAATAAGCGTAGTAGGTTCCTGGCATGATTTTTCGGTGATAGAATGGTGCAAAGAATATCAATCAAATTAAATCGACATCGAAATCGTCATCTTCCATCGAAGAATTTGAATTTAAGTCAACACCGACTTCCAGCTCAGTGATTAAAACTTAGTGGTCATGCGTCCTCTAATAAACAACTGGACTACGCGTAACTCAATTTTGATTTTTAAGACTACAACAATCAAACGTGACTTAGCTGGATCATATTCAAGCAGTCTTATTCTATAATTTTAAGACATAGACAATTAATTGAACACATTCATAAAGTAAAAATGACGCCATCAAACCTGAAATAAGGTTATATATTCATTATCGCCATTAAATGAGTAAAATGTAACTATAGGTACTATGAGCATGGGAACAAGGGATAACAACTGTTAATATTAATATATGGGATATACAAACAGCATAGAGAAAAAGAATGAAATCTAAAAATACACGTTTTCTCGATCAAGTACTTACACTAAAACATTTTCAAGACACAATTGTACATGTAGATGCACAACATTACGAAATTGTACGTAATATATGTTTTTAAATTGTTCATAATCCACTTTTGTTCATCCTTAAATTTTTTATTTTAATCTATCAGAATCATCTCTCATCTGACACATACATGTATCCCCAGTTATCAATTGTTGAACAAGTCTCTTCTCTGATTGCTACTCTGTTTGATAGCTTCCCCATAGTCAATATTGTTTTTAATTTGAAGCGTTTTTCGTTTCCAGCATATGACAATCAATTACATGATTGCAAACCTTTATGGCCGAATATAGTCATTCCTTGCCATATCAACCGATTCATCTTCATCATAGCCTTGATTCAAATAATCCTGCTTTTGCTCACCGATATCATCGCAAAATTTCTCTGTTATATGATCGGCAAAAATCTCTTTTCACACATTATATATGATACGCTTCTGCATAAATGTATCGGTAGGTTATTTATCTCTCTAAGATGAATACTTTCTTCGTAATCACTCTCATCATGTGAAAAGTATTTTCTTTTACGTTGTTCCACTTCACTCACTTCATGATCTGAACTCGACTCCTCCTATTCATAAGGTATTTCTATTCCCAGTGGATCCCACGTCGTAAATGGATGACGTTATAGTTCCTCAGCATCATGTATATGTAGTATTTCTTCACTGACACCATTCCTATATGTTTGAAAATACTATGTTCTAACCCAAAGGATTTTGTCCCGGTCTCAAATCTTGACCTACAGCTAATCTGATTAAAAACAGATCTACTCTGTCGTAAGCGGATCTGACCCTCTTCCTATGCCGAGTGCGTTCTGCGCGAAACTCAGCAGAGCCCGGTAATTCCCTAAATATAGTAAATATGGTAACGCGGCGAGAGGCGATGACATTCATTCAAATTTCTGACCGAAAAATCGACGACTAATCTATAGCGCGAACTGTCCCTAAGTGAGGTTGTTCATTTCACTCTCGACTGCCGTCGAAATCGCTCAGTTCCTTCCTACACAACTTGGAATAATTTTTGGATAAATACAAAGCAAATTTCAATCATAGATAATTATTCATCACATTTCGTAACTGTTATGGGTCGGTCATATATTTCGCTACAGCTATGCAGTTCTAATTTTCTAATACTTCATGTAACCCGATGAGGCGGTTGCGTAAGAAGCGACTCTCCCATAATATCAAGTCCTGCCATCTCGTAGGTTGCGTTGATTGGTCAAAGATGAGGTAACGTACAGAGTTATTTTCGTGCCAGAAGTTCACCGAACGGCCATGAGATAGGAAGGAGATCAGACCCAGCCAGAGGATCGGTGTCTGGGTTTGTTTTTAATCAGATTAGATTTACAGCTTGATCACCATATATTAATTGCATATGTCTTCCTAAACTTGTGGTCTGCTTAATGTCTTAGAATTTATATGACTTACATCAACCATAGCTGGGGGTGTTAACGCTTGAACTTCCTTAATAACAATGTAGTCAGATGACCATGCTTGTCCTTTGTATGGTCACCGCTCGTGTAATAGTATCAAACCATGTACATCGTTTATGGACGCCCATGATCCGTTCATGTATCGTCAATGAACGTCTATTGACGTCCATGTACCGAACATAGGCGTCTATGGACGTCCTGAACCGTCCATGGACAAAAAGCCATCCATCCAACAAAAAGCGTTCAAGAACGTCCATGAGCCTATCTTACTCATGGTATATATGAATACGATCAACACCTTCATGAAAATGATGCAGTTCAATTAAACCACTCTCTATAGATGAAACAGATAACGTCGCATGTTGGCGAGGTAATATGTTGACTTTGTCATATGTTATTTTAAAACGTCTTCACATTTACCAACACCTGTGAGTTTTTTAGATTTTCTTTGCACTTTCCATTATGGGTGTCCGTTTCTGTTTCCTTTTTACGAATGTATGCGGTAATGAGACGCTATCTTTTGACGCTGTCTATCGAGTAACACCTTAGCACACTCTACAATTTCTTGAGTCCGTGATATTGATGTTATCGTCACCATTTTAACCCCCTCAACACGTGGATTAATAGTTGAATTTCTCCTATTGATATCCTGGGGTGAAGGTTGATCTAGTCTCCTTTCACCATTCTGGCGCTTCTTGCATTAAGAAAACTGTATCCTGGCCTCGTATAAATTTAATCCACTCATCAGCGTCGCTAACGTACTTTTCTGTCGACATAATAAAAACCATAGCAGTGAGGATGTGATGAATTCGACGGTCTCTCCAAGATTGCGATTAGTCTGCTCGAGACAGTCATTTTACAGAGATAGTCCTGCTGAAGAAAGATAACTCTGCTAAAGGAGGTTACTTTTATATATATAACATTTCATTTGTCCGAACCTGACTTTTGACGGGAATGACGTCTTCGTCGGAAGCAAGAGTATCGCCGGGAGTGAAGTCGTAGCCAGAAGTGACGTAATCGACAGAAGTGACGTCATCACACTCATGCTCGCTCGCCACGTGAACCCTACACTTTGCAGACTAAGTATAATCTGGAAAAATCGGGCGAACGAGTATATGATGCGATGATGTCACTTCCTCCGATTACGTCACTTCCGTGAGAAATGAAGCTCGGACAAAGGATTTTTTTGAAGTAAGTCATGACAAACTGAAACTGATAGATTTTTGCTAACTAGTTTCACAGCTTTCATCAGTTGTTCAAAGCGTCGTTTATTAAATTCAATTCGATCGCGGCTCATTTTATGTGCGTGTGTGTACCATAATTGGTTACCGTGGCCGTGCTGACCAATAATATACATATGCAAAACAAAACAAACGGAACTAATACATTGATACGCAAGATATAACAATAAGCAAACACGATAATTACAGAGAACAATCTGATTAAAAAGCTTCTAAGGCGGAATTCTTTGATAAAATGAAGTTCTTTAATTTCTCTCGATTCATTATCATCCCCTGACAGCTTAACCCTATCTGGCCTGGGCTTTTTGGGACCTATCCTGGCCTGGGCTTTTTGGGACCTGTCCTGGCCTGGGGTGCCAAAATATTCCCCACCCCCCTAATTATTTTTTTTACCCCTTGAGCTAAGGGGCCGAAACTTACCACACTATACCCTTGGGTTATGCTCTACCAGAAAATGGGGAAAAATCCAACCCACATGGACGCCATCTTGAATTTACCCATGATCCTCTGCTCTGGGGGTTATGCAAATAGGCTCAAAATAACTCCAATATGATAAACTATAAAGTCACGGAGTTTCAGCTCTCCATTTATTGTCGTTCCGGAGTTAGCACAGATAGCTTGGTAGAGGAGCCATTTTGCCCCCCTCCCCTCCTCCCTCCCCCAAGGCCAGCTAGGGTTAAAGAATGGAAAGATTGTGAACTTTATGTCAAGATGCCCAGCACATGTACCGATGTGTTTTGATATCGGCAAGAAACGAAGACTGGGCGTATTTATCTGTTGTGTATGTACGCGCTATCTGTTCCTAATCATGTCCCCTGATTGACCTGTATAGTATTTGTTGCAAGCACAACAGATCATAAAAAAGACTTGATTTCTGGGATTACAATCCAAGTTATCATTGATGTTGAAAGTGTAGTTAGTGACATTAAATGTGAAAGAATTACCAACATGAGCAGTGTGACTAACGTCACAGGACCTACGAAGTACAGTAGGCATTAGGACTCGAACACGAACTGAACTCTTGGAAATCCCCACCCCCAGTTGAAATCCTGCTCATATTAAGATGGGCACCGCCCAAGTCAGAATCGCCAGTGCTTTTCATCAAAAATCACCAGAAATTTTCATCAAAAATAGGTCAGCTCAAAACTTGTTGGTAACAGTCTCTTAATGCGCCTTCATTCCAAAATAAATAACGATCGCCGATTTAATTTTACAATTTCTTAATTAAAGGAAACAGATTGAATAATATAGGTTTAGTAGATTTCAAGCTTTACGTGTGAAAATACATTTATATCTCTTTAATGGTTTTCAGTGCCCTTGTCCAGGATCAAAACAACTTTTTGAATCACATTATTTTCCCAACAATACAACACATTTTTATATATAGTACTATAGTAGAAAGGTAGCATTTATGTAGTTTACGGTAATTCAACTCAAGACCCTACACCTTCTATGCACAAGATAATAATGATTCTATGTGATTCTCCTGAGCATAGCCGGTAAAGACGAATAAATAGCGTCTCTACATCTTCTGTAATAGGGCCATGTGGCATAGTGGACTATTTCAATGACAGGGTATTTTTAGACGGACAGTAACTGATACTCATTGGCGATAAAACGCTGGAGCAAAACAGACCACAGTTTTCTTGGCAATGATGAAATGATTGGATGTGAAAGAGGATACATGTTACAGGCTAAACCTTACATATATATATAGCAATATATTGAAGTGTTAATTATAAATCTAATTTTAATCAGAATTATTTCAGATCAGAACTTGCTGGTAACAATGCCCTAATGCACGTTCATGCCAAAAATCAAGATTCTAATGTCAACGGTTCTGCTTATTTTGCCGACGAAAGGATTCGGATGGACTCACTCATTACCGGACAATTTGCGATCTGTAGCCTACTTCGTAGGAATATTGAGGTTCTCTTTACAACATTTACACCGCGAGTTTTCACATTCAGAAGTTGTATAATTGGGGGTGGGAGTGGGAGGAATTTTGCCCTGGTAAGAATTTTCTTGAGGTTAGGAGGATGTCGCTTATCGTCTTTTATTCTAGTTTGGTTGAAAGTTTGTTTGAGATGATCACTAGGCTCCAACATTGGTCCATGTTGTAAACCACCGGAAAGAAGTTGAAATTGTTACGGTTATGTGTATATACAGAAGTGTCTGTTTGATTAGCAGTGTTTGCACGTCAATAATTTGCCCTTCTCAATCTCAATATCTATAACCATAGAAGAATAGTTCTTCTTTAGTAAAGATATCTTCAGGTTGGTTACTCTAATTTGTTGCAACTCCTGATGTGCACACATTCACCTTTCGAGGGTGAAAGGTACCTGGTTTTTAGTATGATGCGGATGACAATACCTGTAATCTAAATACTACTCAGTGTTATTAAGTTTAGAGTTTATGTCTGTGATAATTGCGTTATCATTACGGGTAGCAAGAACGTCAAGGCAAGGAATTGATTTATGAGTCGAGACTATTCGGAGCATTATACAGAACCAAAATATCTGCTTTCTTTGTATCCCAGATAATAAAACAGTCATCTAGGCACCTTTCAAAACTATCTTGAATATACGATTGATCCGTGTAACTTAGCGATATCTTTGTAAAGCTGGTGTTCCAGCTATTCTAAAACTAAGGTCGCATAAGTGGGTGCAAAGGGGTCGTTCCCCTTTTTGCTGACGGTAATTTTGATCTCCGAATTTGATTTTCTAGAATTAACTGGATAGTGGAAAAGATCATTTCTCTATTGAAATGTGCATTGATATTTTCAGGGTGATTACTCAACCAAAAGTGTACAGCTTCAAGTCCAAGTTTGTGAGTGATGGAACTATATAGGTTAGTGACATCTAGGGTATACTTTCCCATCTTGAATTGACTCGGGAAGATGATTGAGGAAATCAATATCATCTCTTACATAGGACCACACAAGCTTAATACAATGTTTCAAAGAATGTCCACGAGTGGACTTAAGCGATTAGTAAGACAGACGGGTGCGGCCAAAATAGGTCTAAACTTCAAGTCCATCAACTGTTCAATCCTATATATATTCAGAATTTTGCTCTTTGATAGCTGATATAATCTGGCTTGATTTGTGTATTTTTGGAAGATCATATCACTGATTAGTTTTCGATTCAAATTTGGTAAGTCAATCTCTGTCGGATTTAGTGAGAGTTTTGCCATTTGTTTTATGAGATTATCGATTTTCTTGAAAGTGACGATTACTTTCCTGTAGAATCATATGGTTGCTTTATCTTGCATATCGCTTCAATTGTGGGTATTTTTCATGCGTTCCATTTGCTCTCAACATTTCTTCCATACATTTCAATGCTGCCGATCCATAATAATGATTGCCGATCCCTTGTCCGCTTCCTTTATAACAACATTATTGTTCTTCTGCATGGAGACCCATTAAGGCTTCTAAGATGTCGTGTTTACATCGTTGGTTTCTCTGGAGCAATGACTCAGGTAGTTTACCAAAATATGCAAATATTTTAGCAAGCGACTCATGAGTTTGGAGTGTCATGGAATAATTCCTGCAATTTTAATTTCCTACAAAAATGGGAAATGTCACTTTCGAGTTCATGGTCACTTCTTTTCGGTTTCGGGGTAAATTTCATCTCGTTTCGTCCTTAGATAAAATGACACGAAAAAAGATTCATAATTTAGGGTTCACTATTTCTACCCGTCCGGTCTCTGTCGCAAACTCATCTTGATATTCTCTGAGGTGGCCCCATCTCTTCTCTTGGCCCTTTCGTGGTACTTTCGCTGCAATCATTGTTCTGTTGATGCGGGTGATGAAATCCTTGTTGGTGGCACTGTCGTTGTCCCGTAGACTGATTCGTCGGTTATTTGTTGACTGGACGATAGCGTGGTTGGTTTTGCTGTACCGTATCTTTGCTGCTTAATGGGCGGTGTTGGGGCCTGTTCTTTTCTGGTCACTGGTCCAAAAAAGGACGCTGGCCATTTGAGACATGTGTCCCACTTGTACTAAAAGCTGCGATTATACTGGTGTCATCCAAAGTTGCAGTTAGATTTCGACGAATGCAAGGTCGTCGTTCCTGCATTTACTGTTGGCGATGTTGTAGAGTGCATCTTACTATTATACATAATCATTACAACATACACTGAAGTTTGTACAAAATTAACAGGCGCTTCTGCATAGATTCCCCTGTTTGGTAACCAGGATTTTAACCCAGTTCCGAGCCAGTCTAGATTCGCGGCCAAATATGCCCTTTTATATACTGCTGTGAAATAATGTGCAATATTCAGTATCCATCTACAAGTGTCAATAAGTATGTAGAAAGCCATCAGTGTATCGGTATCTGAATCTCAGCAAGTATATACTGCACTCAATTAACGAAGTATGTGCATGATTTGATTTCATATATGCATTCTTAACATTGGCCCACGCTATGACTTTCATTTACATTTGCCCATACATAAAGCAACAATGAAGCAACATCCTCAATGTCTTTTCCTGCATGCTTCTTGGACACTACATAGATATATTGAATTAAGATATCACGAAGTCCTGATGAACTGCACAGTGCAAATCGATGGCTTTCATAGACAACGTAGCGAACAATGGATGATTGCTGCTGTAATAATCCGCTGTAATAATATTCGTGTATGGCTGTGTGCTATCAGACTTCTGACTTCATGCCTCGATGTACTTCTACATCTTTCCTCTCTTGGGGTGCGGCGTAAATTGCGAACAAATTATTGTACCAGAGCTCTCTCGTGCCTGTTGGCCAGAACCAGCACGTATCAAGGTTACAACTCGCGGGAAAAACTTGCTGGCCTGTCACCAGTATATAGATTCAGTGACGTCACTCTCATATATGGTAATGCTTCCTAGAACTAAGCACGATGGCGTCCGCATTTTTGCGAATCGGCGACTTCCTTCGTTATCCAGATACGTCTTCTTCGGTTGATTTATGTTTTCTCACCGGGGTTTCGGGAGAGTGGTCCACTGAGGGATGTCAGGACTTTCTCACACAGCTTCATGACAGGTCATTATAGTTCCTCCAGCGAATTCAAATACATGTCATGTGATTTCATGTTTCGTTCATGGGGGGAACAAATGTCAGGTTCGTTATATACGGGTTCGGTGATATCATTGTTCCATAAGAATTTCGATCTCCGTATTCAGAGAAGTCTTTCTTGTGCAGTCTTCAAAATTTAGATTTAGTTGGCCATTCGGTGGAGATGTACAGTTCCGGTTTGTAAAGAAAGATATCGCTTGCCATGTGGAGAAATTTTCAAGTAGTTTAAAATTATCTGGCCTGGGATTTTTGGGACCTGGTGTTAAACTCTATCAGAAGATATTATTTAAATAATCCAAGACGGCCGCTTTTTGGACGTCGCAATAAAGAAAACAGCATTTTTGGTCGATTTTCTATATGTTTATGTATGTGTTTTCTTCGCAAACAGCTGCATTGGAAGTTAATAATATGTGAAATAAAATAGTTATTGTCTATCTTCCCGTGCAGAAGAGCAGGAATTTTGAAGAAAATGGCAAAAACAATACTTTTCTGGTAACCATATGGCCACCATTCAGAATTTACCCATGATCCACTGTTCGGGGTTTATGCAAATAAGCTCAAAATGACACCAATATGATAAACTACAAAGTTAGAGTGTCAGCTCTCAATTTGTTGTCGTTCCGGGAATAGGGTAGAAAGTCTCGTAGGGGGTGATAATGCTCTCCCCTCAGGCCGGGTATGGTTAAAAAAAATCTCGCTGCACGATTTTTCCGATTCGAGGAATTTACCTTTTTCTGTCGATCAGGATAAATGATGGAAAGATACAGTGTAGTATGCAGTTTTACATGTAAGATGTATCAACTGGCTCAGAATAATCTCGGGAGAAATCAATGAGGAGATGAAAGATGAAAAAATAATCTGTATAACCTTGGTACAATTAGATGGAGCGTATGTAGATGTTGTGAACAACAGAAAGATATAAATGAGAAGATATTGTAACACAAGCAATCGATAAGAAAAAAAACGCGGCCAGGTGTATATAAAAAGAAACTCCAAAGGTAGCCTTATAATATTGCAATATGAAAGTACTTATGGAAGTCGGTTTTATACTCAAAGGTACAGACATAGAGGTAATATGTATAGAAAGATATCCATAGGCATGGAGGTAAAGGTATAGAAAAGAAAAGATGGCATAGGCTATGGGTTAAATTCGTTGCGACAAGCTTCAGTAGATTTTATTTGATAAGCAGAACAAGATCTATAATATACTACCTTTTACATAATATACCGCCCTTTAGTATGAGGGCTATACGACGGTCCCAGTCACCCCCAGCGAGGGTTTTAGATAATTTTATTACGAATCATCCACCTCTGAAACTGCCGTACATCTAATCTCTATCCACTCCTGCGCACTATTTTAAAATCTTGCGCACTATTGTGAAATAGTAACGCATATATCGCCGTCTTCCACTCCCTACGTGTCATGTTCAATTACAAACGGCCACATATCACCGTGACGTCACCAACATGGCGCGTAGAGAGTGGAAGTTGTCGACTGGAAAATTCAGACGGCGATATTCGTTACTATTTCACAATAGTGCACAAGATTTTAAAATAGTGCGCAGGAGGGGATAGAGATTAGATGTACGGCAGTTTCAGAGGTGGGCGATTCGTAATAAAATTATCTAAAACCCTCGCTGGGGGTGACTGGGACCGTTGTATCGCCCTCATACTAGAGGGCTATATATTATTTAGCTAACCGACATGTGACTGTGGAGATCATACTCTGAAAAAACAGTTGTGTACAGAATTGCACATCTACAAAAAAATGTGTATCAGGAGTACACAATTTGTGTACTTTTTCTACACAAATTATGTATCACAGCTACACAGTGATTTTAGATGTTCAATTTTGTTACAGCGATGTGTACCCAGGGTACACAGTTTGTGTACTTTCGGTACACAACTGTTTTTAGAGAGTACTTGGTGAACAAATGCCACTGCTATCGCTAGAAGTATAGAAAGGGGATTTAAAGTCACATTTTGCCGGGGGAGATAACTCTTGGGGAGATGACGGGGAGTTCCGCCAGGGGGCGCCACCAGCTCACCAAAAACTACCTCCAACACAGAAGAGTTCCAATTTAGAGGGAAGTAATTCCAGCTCAAGACACCAAAAACTACCTCCAACACAGAGTTCCACGCTGCATGGTTCCATTGGGCCGAGTGATGCTCTCTTCAGTCATGTCATGGGTGTTTTCACAGAATAAATAAATAAATAAATAAATAAATAAATAAACAAATAATAAATAAATAAATAAATAAATAAATAAAAAGCGGAACACGGACTCGTACAATATACAATATAGTCCAGTCAAATTGAGGTTTGACCCACCACAAATTGCAACAGAATTGTTTTTGATGCAGTGCATTTCCGAAAGCTCTCTAGAATAACATACTAAAAGTCTACAAACAGATATGCATGGGAAATACATTAAATTTCAAGTTGAATTTTGAGGTATTTTTCGCGAAATTTCAGTGTTTACCTGTCTCTTGCTCCTACAAGAAAACCTTGTACTTAGTACTAAGCGTGAAAGAAATGGGTCATTACTTACGCTCATTCCATTCGCTATCATATCAAGCTTATACTCAGCCTAAAATAATACCCTTGCACGAAAATATTTATGGAGAAATTCAAAATGGCGGATGTATGGGGTCATTCTAAATCTGAACTTTTTACCATTTTCATGACAGTCCAGGCAATCTATCTGGTTTTTTTTAGCTGGACCCAACACAAATTGCAAGAGAATTTTTTTCACTGGTATGCATTTCTAATAGGTTCCCAGAACAACATACTAAAAGTCTACCAAAATCTATTTGATGGAGATACGACTTTTTGAAAACAAAAAAACGCCATTTTATAATACATAATAGGCCATTATGCCTGATATAAGCAAGGTGGAATATTGATTTTTCCGTGAATAAGGACAGTTTATCATCCAAAAATCCAATTAATACATGACCCAGGGTACAGTATGCCATGGTGGTGAAAACATGTGTCTTCCCGGTGGATTTGCTCATAAGCGTAGATAGCAAACTGATAGTTCAGCATCAGGCTGTATGAATTATACATGGTAATATGCAGGCAGTTAACATTTTTGCCATTAGCATAATCATATGAAAGAGGATTTCTCTCCCAAAATAAATGAAATGACAAGCTGTGATATATTTTCCTTCAACCGATAACTGTCACAGACAATATTTTCACAACCCCACTAATGGAGATATCTCTCTATTATCACAACATGTGCCTCGTTGAAAAATACAGCTCTGCAAACCATTAATGATCTATCGCAATTGTGTGTCATATGTTTTGACGAAAGAAGAATAATTATGCAGATCCTATCATCTAATTATCAAACAAATAATAATCTAGATTATAGGCAAACTTGATGTTCTACCATGACGTTCTACCATGACATTTACCATGTTTCATTTTACATTTTCAACAATATAGGCCATGCTCCTACAGATGCATCTTCTTCAGCTGCAATCTTTCTTGCAGTTGCACCTGATAACCTCAAAGAGTGCCAGTGGAACTGGTGGCAGTTCAGTTTTCACAGAGAGAAGCAGTCCACCCTCGTTCTTGTGGCTGCAATGGATGGTCTTCCCCTTTCCACTCTAAACACGCGAACCTTGATACTTAGCTGATGCTCATGTTGGTGGAAGGTTT
>JAVTVY010003243.1:0-36495 GCA_036873755.1 Hanleya hanleyi | reverse complement strand
ATGCATTAAAATGCACTTCTTCGTCTTTGACACTCACAGTTAAATAGGCTGAGAGCTCCCAAATGTCCGTGTGGGCTGCCTGGTAGGCCTGTTGGATAATGTTATTGATATCCTGCACAGACATAGGAAGTTGTACCTCTTCTTTCACAGGCTCAGGCACTTGCTGGGATACTGGCTGCTCAAGCACTGACTCAGGTATTTCTAACGGTGTTAGTCGAGGGCGTTTGGGGCGTCCAGCGCGTTTGGCAGGTGTACTCTCTGGGGTAGTGTGCGTACGTTTGCTAGCTGTACGCTCTTCGGTGGTATCCATGACTAAGATATCATCATCTACAAGGGGAATTTCAAGTAGATCTGCTAGTTCTTCATTTCCTGTCTTCTTCAGCGCCTCCACGAAGGCTAGAAATGCATAGGGGCCACGGCGCAGTAGACCGTCGATGAGTTTTCTGTTTTGTCGTGAAGGGGTGTTCTCCGCCATGATATCTTCGACACCCTGTTTCAGGAGTATGTTATCGCCCATAAGCAGATCACATAATTCGGCCGCATGCTGCATCTCATCAACGAGGCGAACACGGTTCTTTTGAAGCGTCACTAGGTCGGCTGAATTCATCATGACTATGGGCTCAGGCTGCTGAGTAACTGCTACGGTGTAAAAGTCTGGTGAATTTGCACTGGTAAAATGAAATATAGTCAAAGGTTCTCCACACCTCATACAAGTAGGCAAGCAGGCTGGATGACTGGCTAAAGGTGAAGCAAGCAGGCAGGCAGGTAGGCAGGCAGGCAGGCTGGTCAGGTCAGGTAAGTCAGAGTGCTACGCAAGGTAGTGCAATGAATACACCCTTTCCCTAAAAATCGACTCCTTTTATACGTTTTTCTACAAGCCGCCATCTTACACCCACCACCCACCACCATCCACATGCCGCCATCTTGCACCCACCACCCACCACCATCCACATGCCGCCATCTTGCACCCACCACCCACCACCATCCACATGCCGCCATCTTGCACCCACCACCCACCACCATCCACATGCCGCCATCTTGCACCCACCACCCACCACCATCCACATGCCGCCATCTTGCACCCACCATCCACCACCATCCACATGCCGCCATCTTGCACCCACCACCCACCACCATCCACATGCCGCCATCTTGCACCCACCACCCACCACCATCCACATGCCGCTATCTTGCACCCACCACCCACCACCATCCACATGCCGCCATCTTGCACCCACCACCCACCACCAACCACATGCCGCCATCTTGCACCCACCATCCACCACCATCCACATGCCGCCATCTTGAAACCCACTCACCCTCCACCATCCACATGCCGCCATCTTGAAACCCACCACCCACCACCATCCACAAGCCGCCATCTTGCAACCCACCACCCACCACCATCCACATGCCGCCATCTTGAAACCCACCACCCACCACCAACCACATGCCGCCATCTTGAAACCCACCACCCACCACCATCCACATGCCGCCATCTTGAAACCCACCACCCACCACCATCCACATGCCGCCATCTTGCAACCCACCACCCACCACCATCCACATGCCGCCATCTTGAAACCCACCACCCACCACCATCCACATGCCGCCATCTTGAAACCCACCACCCACCACCATCCACACACCCCACGTGACCACAATACTCGCTTCTGATTGGCTGACGCGTGACGTCACAAAGGTCATATGCAAATTTCTGAGGTCAATGTGACCCAATTGACGCTTTGTATACTACTTACATCGAAGAGATGAATCAAATGATTTGAAACTTAATTTCATTGTGTAACAGTGAGAAGAAAATTAATTGTATAAACATTCCAAGCCTCATTGAACACAAGCCGCACCATATTTGATATGAATATAACGCGCGTACATTAGCTCGCTTGGACGTCGCTTAGTTAAATATGGACAGACACGCAAAAATCTCAAAATTTTCAAAAGCCACAGAAATGCCCTCAGCTTGTACAGAGTAAGTAAAAATACTTATGTACAACTTCATGTTTAGAAATGACTGTGTTGAGCGGTTCTATTCCCAACTTCTCTTTTATTCTATGTCATAGAGGACAGGGTTTGGTAGATAATTAAAAACTGTATTAACTCGGCTTCACATTTTAGAGAATGACTTTAATTGAGCCTAAGATGAAAGAGAAATACACTTATAAAAAATCTATTTAAAAAAATATCTGTATATATGTTTGTATTAATTTCCATAATTTATTGAAAAAAACTATACGTAGACTTCGACCACCGAATATAACACAGGCCAGGCAACTGTGAGAACCAGTGAAAGATACCCATCGAGATGAGCGGATTTGCAGATAAACAACAACAACAAAATTGCACTTTGTGCCTCACGAGGCCCTTCTCCATAGAGTGCATGCCAGTTATTTTTCTAGACTACAACAGCAACAGTTTTTGCCTGTATCACAGTCCGAGCTTCCGATGACCCTTCAACCTTACCCAGACGACGGATAATTTTTGACAGATTGTCTGGCTAGGTTGTTGATCGGATTCACAGATCATGAATTCCACCGTGACGGAATCACCATTCGGAAGACTTTTTCTTTATTCAAAGTCATGTACTCGGAAGTTCCGTGGTCATACCCATGTAGTTTCAAGTTTAGTTTGCTATTCTATATGACATCTGCTTACGGATCCATGAAAAATCTACAGATGATCCAGCATTTTCAGTAAATCATGCTTCGAAATGTTCGTGACGGAATCACCTGAAACGGACATGACTCTTGACTAGTGTTGCTTGTCTATTTTTTGCTGCTCTGTTTCAATCTGACTATTCTTATATGACATCTCTTACATACAGTACCCAAGGATGATAAGATTTTTTTCATCGTGAGAAAAACGCGACTGGATCATCCCAGGGGTTAAATCTAGTCCGTGACGGAATCGACAAAAAATCGTGATGGAATCACGAGTGCGCTTTTAAATCTTATCGGTAAAAGTGCTTTATTAATTACACATTTTCTTCAAAAAAATATTCCTAGAGTGAATTTATCTCTTCTACTTAGAAAATTAAAACTCTGACCTCTTATTTTTACTAAGGTATACAGCTCCCGCCACATGCATATCTTTTCTGCAGATGTTTCAAAATAGTATAGTTTTCAGTAAAGTGCAATTTTCTTCTTTGACAATTTAGAATTTCCCGAGTTCTTCATGTTAAAAAATTGCGGGAAAAATATTTCGCTATTAAAACACATCTTCTCTATTATTGGCTTGTTCCCGGGGATCATAGGAAGCTAATAGAACAAACAGCATGCTAATATAGGGTCTACGACAGAATGTGGAGTGAATTTTATGCGAAAAAGGGCTGTTTAGCAATGTCCGCTTTTCCGTGGAATTCATGAGCGCACGATTGAAGTATCATGGGAAGATATATATTTCCAGTCGCTATCTCCCCCCATCTTCAAACAAAAGGAAAAGAAAAAGCCGAGAGAGCGCCTCGTGAGGCAGAGTTATTTTTCCAGACTACAACAACAACAGTTTTTGCCTGTATCACAGTTCGAGCTTCCGATGACCCTTCAACCTTACCCAGACGACGGATAATTTTTGACAGATTATCCGGCTAGGTTGTTGATCGGATTCACAGATAACGATTGAAGCATGGGAAGATATATTTTTTCAGTCGCTATCTCCCCAACCCTCACCCCCCTCCCCCCCCAACTAAAAAAAAAGAAAAGAAAAAGCCGAGAGAGTTCTTCAGAGTTTTACGTTTTTGACCTCTGACTTTGAATTTGACTTCTCACTTCCGACTCGCATCCTGGTGAATGACACTCGTCCTTTATCTTTTTGCCGATTCAGAGATTCTCGAGGAAGTTTCCAATTATACTATCTGGAATGCGAGTTTTTCTTTCGTGAAAATTTACTTTTTATGAAAGCGCAGGTTTGTCTTCGTCGCATACCGGCCATCTGTACCAGCGCGAAGCTATAAGTACACGCGCGAATTTAGTACCCTCGAATAAAGAGACCCGGTGGAAGCGCTGCAAAGGATACACACCTTTTGTGACGTAAGCATTCATTTGTGTCCAGAAACTTTTCAAAATTTCGTCGGGAACCATGGCAATCCCTATTGGAAATCACACGAGTCGTGGGTTCCCCATATGACAATTATTTGGCGGGAGATTTCACGTTGCGCTCCTAGACCTCCGTCTGATCGACGGAGGTAAAAATGGCTTTGCGGAAGTTAAAATCACTTGCCCCAATTGACAGTTGGACAGTGTTCTATGTCAAACTCAAATCTATGTATGATACATGTAGAACTATTGTTGATAAAAAATTAACAGCATTAATTCATTCTCATTGATTAAAAAAAAATCCTATGACCATATGGTGATGTTAATTTGTACTTCTCATAACTGCCATTTTCTAACGGCCCTATTTCACAGCCATTAATTTGCTTGTGGCCATTTTATTCAAATTTTGTTTATGGTTTCATGCCCATTAATGGTTGTCTCGGGTTCCATTTAATGGCCATACATTTTTGCTTTTTCTCATGGTTGTTAATTCAAGAGATTAATGGCCATGAATCGACCACTGGACTAAAGCAAAAATTCAGGGCCATGACATTTGTCCCTTTTCAGAGGATTTTCATCACCCATTTCAGTGCCATCAATTTACATTTCCCTTTCATGACCATTAATTTTCCCATGAGAAAACGCAATATTTCATAGCCATGAAATTTTGGTGACACGGTTTGCTGAATGGCTATCATGGGCAGGAAAATTGCCATGAAGATTTCATAAAATACATCCTGGCCATGAACATTTCAAATCGATTCATGGTCATGATTCCAACTTTGCTCAAATTTTCATGATATTTGGGCATGTTTAATGGCCATCAGATTTGACCTTTTCATGGTATTTTCACGGGCAGCTGTTCATGGCATTTTCATGGCAGTTTCATGGTCTTCTCGTCCAGTATCCTCTCCACCGGAGGATTCAGAAGCATTGGAAGGCTGTCTGTTCTCTTCTCGACTGTTGGTGACCACTTTATTAGGCAGGGTGGGGGTACCTAAAATACATCAAATGTGCAAAACCATCATCATCATTAGGGTTTCAAGAAAGAAATGCTGGGAACCTACTATACAGTATTCCCGGACAATACAAAACCCTAAGAAAATCCTTTTTTCACCATGTCAGTGATCAACAACTGCCCATTACTGCGTTAATGGTATTCGAAAAAAACCCAACAACATGGGATTGATCTAATCAAAACCCCTTGGCTTTCCTCGAGTGATTGAGACCCATGTGTAGTGTGAATTGGGGAAGAGATTCTCTATGTGGGATGATCAAGATATAGCGGTAGTTAGTTACATTCAGGCATATAAGACAGAAATAGAAGAATTATATATCTGTAAAGGGGCATAACTCTGTAAAATATGGGTCAAGGGGATCCAGTTTCAATGGGCGTCTGACTTAGCACTCTGTACAATAAGAACTGAGACGAATAAGCTGTACCAAACACGGATCTGCAGATATAACTTGTACATTCAACTACTGATAACAAAATCGGGGATTTTTACATCCGAAAGGGGCATAACTTCATAAGCCGAGGCGAGTAATCCTTTGTTGGCTTGTAGAATACAACAATATAAATAAGTTTCCAAAATATAGTACATGTAGCTATACTGAACACAGTTCTGCAGATATAGCTGGTTACATTCAGGCATGTGGGACAGAAATAGAAATTAATATATCTGTAAAGGGACATAACTCTGTAAAATATTGGCCGAGAGAAGCCACTTTCGATAGGCGTCTGACTTAGCACTAGATAAATAAGTGTTGAAAATTTGGTGGTTGTGTCTCAAGCGGTTTTGCCTAAAATGTGTTAAGGGACGGACAGACGTACGGACTATCTTGGTTGTGGATTTCAAAATATTTGCGTGTTTACTTAGTTAGTTGCTCGATGGAAAAACTTGCATATCGACAAGTTCACTTAGAATTAGCATGTGGGTTTTTGTTTACAATATGTCAAAAGACTAGTTATTTGCATCTGATGACATCAAGATAGTCCCAAACTTCAATACAGTTAATAAGTCTAAAATGAAGATTATAATGTTGACCGAGCTCAGAATACATTAACACAGGTAAAATTAAAACTCTAACCCCATCTTTGCCAATGACGTGATAGACTATCACTCTCTACTACATATACTAACCTTGAAGAACCAGTGAATTTGGATGACTGGGGTCAGATTCCTCCTGTCGATGACGATCTGAAACAAAATATTTGAAAGTTAGTGTATTTGTTCATGTACCACAAGTTGACTAAAGCTGTTTCAGGAAAAAGTACTTGGATTTTTTTGGGGGCGGGGGGTGGAAGAGATTATTCAGTTCTAAGAGTAGTGGGTGGTATATAGTCATTTAACAATAGGGAGATTGAATAAATGGTATAATATTGGTGGTTGGGGTCATAAAGAGTTGTCTCCTCCCTCCTCCAACCCCATGTACCTTTTTTTTCTGAAACGGCCCTAACAGCCATGTAACTAAAACAAACAACACACTCACCAATTAACATTTGTTTTAGTTTATTAATGAAATCTTTCTCACAAACATTAAATACAAAAATCAGGCTCATACATGTACACCTCTGAAAATTCCATTTTTTATGATACATTTCTTCTAAAACCTTTTGAGTGCTCATGTGTCAGAAAAGTTTCTCATATAACGTGACCGTTTCTCATGGGAGAAAGCCGTTGTAGAAAAATCGTCTACCATGAGCTGACGTCGTGCCGTTACGTCACACACTATTTTCATCGTCTGCTTGTCACAATGTTACTGTTTAGTGTCAGTCGACTAGCACTGAGTGAACGTTCAAGCTACAGTATATGCCGAATGTAAACAGGTGTTTTTGAAATCGGCCAAACCGTAGAGTGCAGAGGGCAAAAATGTACGATTTTGCGCATTTACCATCCATTGGGAACATTTCCTAGGTTTGTGCTAATATCTAAATCTTTCGGGAAAGACCCTTGGTGTAGGGAGACACGAAATCTCTTTTAATCAGCGCTTGTAGCCTGGGTGTGATTCGGCCCATTCATGGACCAAAGTGCCCAATAGTAGTATTCCGTGCTTGACCTGGTCGGTCGAAAATGGGACGTCAGCCTTTATTTTAGCTTCTCTGATATGTTATATGAGAAAAAAAGCTAGCTCTCACACTCGTTCTTTTCTAGACGACTTTTCCCACACTCGTTTGAGAAAAAGGTGCCCTGCACTCGCTAAAGCTCGTGCAGGGTACATTTTTCTCAAACTCGTATGGGAAAAGTCGTCTAGAAAAGAACGAGTGTGAGAACCTATTATTATACTATAACTCGGCCTTCAGGTGTTCAAAATTCTGTCCTGCTCGACACCAGACAGGTTTCCATTCACAGAGTAATGGGACTGTGATACCCTTCAATCAGTGGATAATAAGTGGTCTTCATGCCTTCACTGGTATATGAGCTGCAGCTAAAGCACGCAGCATATGGATATGGTCAGCCATGTAGGGTAGGGTTGAGATGACCACTGTCACCATCACATGACATCCATGTCATCGAATTAGCATTTATTACTATTTTAATGGGTCGATACTTGGCAATTAATAATGCTGCCAAATTCATGAAGATAGCTTAACTTCGTTTAGTTTTATTATGTAATAATAAATAATTGTTTATGTGACTGCCATGGATGATCCATTTCTTGTGATACATGTATACTATTTTCGACTCATTAAACATGTTGAGTACAGCTCAGAAGTTTGTCTATTTCTATGACCCATTTCTTATCTACTGTCATATACCAATCACACTCTACTATATTCACCCATCTGTGTGTACATGTACATGTAGTCATCGTATAGCTCTAATTTGCGGATCAGTGTCCATGGGTTGAAATGTTCGGAAAAAATGTACCTGTCCTCTGCGTTGGGTAGAAAAAATTTCCGCAGACAGATGCTTGAACAAAATTGCAGTGAAGAATTGAAATTATGATCCTTAACTGCCTGATGTTCGTCAAACAGATACTTATTATTGCAGTAGTAAGTACGAATAGAAAAACTATTTATCAATAAGAAGCTGCCGATCTGAAAACCCAACGGCTCTCGCATAACTGTTTTACGGCTCAATTGACCAGCTAATCATGTTTGGTGCTACAGATCCACAGCATCTGGAAATGGACTGTAATTGGTTAGATGGTAAATTTTATGAGTTTTAAAGTACACATTTTAATAGTGAGACGTGCCCCCTGACAGTTGCCATTCATAATCCATTTGATTTGAACTCAAAACCTTAATTGGCATGCTTGGAGATGTCAGGCCAACCTAACAATGAAATAAGAAGCTAGCCACTCAGTCATGTGAATAAATGGAGGTGAAAAAAATAGATCAATGAGAATCAGTGCGAATAGTTCTTCTGGTAGAGAAATGCAAACAGACAAAAAAACGATCACTCACACAGAGACCTAAATAATATACTTTTATACATACCAGATATAAGAGGGTCACTCTCTTGTTGATCTGCGAGTTGAGATCCAGAACCATTTGCAGCAGGTTGAGGTTGACTCACATCACCATTTGGGATTTCTGTTATTTTGAATTGATAGCAAAAGTACAGTAAAATATAGTCCAGTTACATACCTGTTACAACATTCACGCAAACATCTTGAAAATTTCAATTTTGATGCTGCATGCAGTTTGTATTCTGCTACACTTCGACTTTCTTGTTGTTGTTGCATCAATTTTTCTGTTTCTTTGAAATTCTTTGAATTCTAGTCCTTTACCTTTTACTGCCTAGGACTAAATTTCAGGGCTTTCTTTTAAGCAAGAGTGATAGATGAGCTGCGCGCCAACTCATGTAAATGTCGCTAGAGAGATTTTCAGCTCACGTAAACCGTCACATTTTATATTGTATTATATTGCAACCAGTCACCAGACTTTCAGATACCCTCTCCTAAATATTTTGACCTGAGCTATTTTTAACTTGCACACTAATTATAGACACGAAGCCCTGAATTTGAACCCATCTCTATGAACCGACTCATCTGTACGAGCTGTCAGACTTCCCGCAGCTGTCAGGTCAGAAATTCGAAGTTTCATGGAATTTCTGTGGAAGCCTATCCGCATGGGGGGGGGGGGGATTTAAGAATTCATGGATTGGACGCTTTTCTCCGCAAAATTATTGGGGCGGAATACCGAAGAAAATTTCCACGAGATACTCTGTGGGTATTTCCGCAATACTCTACATGGAACGGAATTCCTCTTAATATTCTTACTGGGATAGCAATGATAAATATATCTTATATGTTCACCAAGAAGCATCCATTTTTAGTCAATTATTTTCTGTTCAAAGTGGAAAAAACTAACATCAAATTCCAGTGCTGATTTTCTGGAGGCAAAAAAGTCCAGAATTCTACTAACTTTCTGCACAAAATAAAACAGGGTTCATGCACAGAAATTCAGATTGAATTCCATGACCTTTTATGGACAAATTCCATGACTTTTCCATGACCTATCAGAAATTCTATATGGGTAATGGGGGCATCGAGAAAATCAGTCCACAGCCATGATGAGTGAGAAGAGCATTTTCATAACAGTTTGAGAACAGCCATTTCCTCCTAAATGCACGCAGGGAGTTTAAGAAAATTCCAAGAGCGAAGTTACCTCCCCTGATGCACACTTGTTCGCATTCGTAGACCACATGCGACATTCGGCAAATAGAACATTTCACTGGTCCAGGAAAATCATCTTTTTCGGTGAAAAAAATTAAGAGAAATATTGACCTGGCTGACATTTTCAAGTTCCATTTATTTTTTCCATGACCTCTCACAAAAATTCAATGACCAGACACAAAATTTCATGACTTTCAAGGCCTGGAAAATCAATTTTCAAATTCCATGACTTTCCAGGATTTTCCATGACCGCGGGAACCCTGTAAAATCTTAAATCCATGAACAGAAGAAAAAAAAATGTGCAAGACACACCGACTTCACACAGAGAAATATTCAGTAAGTAGAGATTTCCATGAAGTTCTGCAACTTTGGCATGTATCTCCACAAATTCTCCATGGAAATCTGCATTGGAGCGGAATTCTGACAGCTCTGTAATGCTCTGGAGTTTTTATCCATTGTTGAAATTTAACATGATTGAGATAGGCAATATCCTCAAAGTACAGAAGTACAACTTCGGTTCATACTTTATGTAAAAATCACGAGACAATGTATACAATAGCCAAGTCTGGGGATACAATAGTCAAGTCTGGGGACAACAATGTGTCTAGACTTATGCCTTTTCAACGACAAAAAGACCCAGACAATAGTTCCTACATGAAGTATCGACCACAACTTCAAGAAGCAATTGTGAATTCATACCAGTAGGTGGGTCCATTTTCAGATGTGTAGACACATGTATATATCCAATTGCAGCGGGGTGGTCTGCAGTATGGCCATCTTCGATTGTTGCTATTGAAGTAAGAAAAGAATTACTAGTACTTTGAAAACTCACATGTCTACAAAAAAATCCCAGAAGGGTTACAATATATCTGATATTATTCCCATTAAGTTGGGAAGCTTTATATTTTTGGTACCATCAGGGCTAATCCTGTTGATGCACTGGATACCGGTACATATAATCCATTTCTCAATCAAATATAACACATATTAACATCATCAAACCCCAAGCTTTGTGGACAAGTAGAAATACAAAAAGTTTTCCCAAAGCAAACAGATCCAAACGAGCCCACATTCCTGTTCGAATCACTGAAGTCACTTCCTGTCCGAGTTTGTAGGATACAGACAGACTTTCTAGTGCCAGTGTGGTCACTTTTTGTGGGTATTTAACCAGATTCAACCTTTCTCCATACAAATGGAAGAGCTTACAGACTTGCAGTCTGTGACTCAACCTTTCAGAAATGTCCAACATGAATGCTAGTTCAATTGTTGTCTTCTGTAGGCTTTTGCAGGCATCCCATGCCCACTGGGCTTTTCTCACAAAATAGACATTTTTGAAAAAAGGACAAAATGTTGTGAAAAATGTTATGTGAACATGCAAATAATTAACATGCAATATGGTCATTTTTATTTTTGACTTTGAGCCAATCCGGGTGAACATTTGTCATAGCATGATGCCTAAGTTAAGGATGTCTGCTGGTGATTTTTGTCTTTGGCGGCCATTTTGCTGGTTTTTCCTATTGGGTTATCTCCCTTCCATAGGTTTGCCTTCTAACTGAGAATTCTGCACAGCAGCATTCATCCAATTTGATAAATTTTGATAGACATTGTGATTATCTGCAAACAGTTAGGATATAAGAAAGAGTTAAATATTAATTATATGAATTTTTCATGAATATGCTTCAAAACTAGGGTTATGTTTTCCAAGTTATCAAATGGAACATTGCAATTTTAGCATTTAACAATTTGATGATACTACATGCATATAGCTTGAGCAGCAACTATCAGTCGACAATGATATGGTGACTTCTAGAAAAATAAAACATGCATCGGTGGTATACACTTACATGGTCGATTAGGTCTGCGAAATATCTCTAGGAAATTTACACATATTGTCTTGCATTTACCCCGGCAACAGCACCAGATAATGATTCCACCTAAAAATATTGAAAAACAAACAAAATATTGAGAGGTTTGAACTTGTCAGAAAACTTACAAGGACATTCAGTACAAGTACATACAGATCTTCAAATACAAAGAATTAACAAAACATTATCATGACATAATACTTTATTTATGCGGATATCACAGGTATGTACATGTATAATACACATATAATGCAATGTTCGGACATCACTAACCAGGCTTCGGGGGGAAAATCATGAAAATAGGGCAAGGCCACTATGCATATGCCTCAGATTAGGTAAGGCTAGTAAGGCCAATTGCATGAATATAATAAGACCACTGCAACCACTTTGCTTGCGAAGCAGAACCAATCTTGAAAATCAGTCAGACACTGCAGACAACACGAGGGCTGTTAATTCTCCAGTTCCCGAGATTCCGTCACAGAAACACGTTTGTGAGGGAGCATCGACAAGAGCTGTTCAGGACAGGAGTCAACTGGACATGAGCCCTTCGGGCCGGAGCCCTTCTGGACGCAAGCCCACAGGCTTATTCTTAAACAGGACATAGCCCACATTTATATATTTTAAGTGGGAAAAGAGAAATGTGACCAAGAATATAATTTATTCATGATCATTTTTCTATTTGGTAATTATCAAACATAAAATACTGTTTAAACCATAATCTAATCATTTATAACATGTTCTAACCTCTTGAACTGTCACTCACTGCTCAGATTTTTCTTGGGATAATACCCAGAAAAGCTTCTATCTATGAAAGATGCCCAAACAATAAACTCATGCCAATGATCAAATATTTGCTAAATATGTTAATTTTATAGACAAAGTGTCTAACCTAGAATTATTCCAGGCAAAACATGCTGAACAACAGTTATGTGTAACAACTGTAACTAAATATTATTATATTGTGCTAAATAATGAAAAAAGTATATCTTGAAAATCAGGGATGGTCATTTTTCTTGTTTCCCAAATTTGCATTGTTAAAATATAAGAGTGAGTGAGTGAATGATGTAACGTTGCTTTCAACACTATTTCAGTCACATCATGACATTTGGTTCCTATTCCTTTTCACACCCGGAAACCACATGGGTAGGGTTCTATTCCTTTTAACACCCGGGACCCCATTGGTGGGGTACTATTCCTTTTCACAGTCGGGAACCCCACGAGTGCCCCAATTAGTTGCCTCTTACGGTAAGCTCTGAGGCCTATTCTTACCATAACCTGGAGTGTGCACAATGACAGCCCAGGTCAATCCCCAGGAGTCTCACAGGGCCTTAAAATATATAAATATGGGCTCGTGTTCAGTTTTGAAATAAGCCTGTGGGCTAATATCTGAAGGACTAATGTCCTAGTGGGCTCCTGTCCTGGATCGATTCGTATGATGGCATTATTCATTTGAAACGCCAACTGTCGATCCAATGCTGTCAATCAGCCAGCACTGACATGACTGAGTGGCCCACAATCTGTAGGCAGACCAACGGGCGACAAATCAATATTGCAACCAGGAAACATTTGCTGAGGAATAATCAAATCAAAAAGAGGTGGTTCCCGAATTACTGATGTCGTAAAACTATCCCATGCCTACAGGAAGAGGGAAAGCTATGTTGTAGATGAAACAATCGATCAATGAAGAACTCTTGTTTTTTTACCGAGACTTCTTAAGCAAAAATGACAGACAAAACGAAAACACAAAATGGAAATAACATTGGTTTTATTTTTATTAGTTAGATTCATGTAGGCCACATGAGGCTTTATGAAGGCTGGGTTGTGGCCATGTACTTGGTGGAAATGAAAGGTAGGCAAATTAAAGGGGCACCCACGGCAATCGCCATCATTGTTGCCATTAAATTCAAAGCCTGATTAACATAAAGGTCAACATCAACTTTTGAATTCAGAGAGAGAGAGAGAATTAATGTTTAACGTGATTAACAATATTTCAGCTATAACTATTGACCAGTAAAAACAAGTACATACATTAAAATTTATACAACAAATCGATTTCTCTCAAATAATCTAAAATACAATCTTCTTTTACCCGACTAAAAAGATCTTCTAAAGTAGCTACTCGATAAAAAGAATCTCTTACAATCTTAAAATCTATACAGTTGATCCGAATATGCTTCACTGTGAGATCTTCATGACATGGAATACACCTTGGGGCTGGTTCTATTTTTAGTAAATGTTCTTGAGTTAATTGTGTATGGTCGATTCTACGTCGCCTGATCATGGCTTGATCAAAATGTTTCCAGCTGCTCAGATGAGTATAGCCTACAGTTTTATTGAACTCATGAAGTTTGTTAATTGTCCACAGCATCCCATAAAAGATTGAAACAGCTTTCTCAGATAAGCACAGATAGAGGGTCTGAAATTGCTATTGGGATTCCAACAGGATCAACTTCATTATCTACGGCTGCCATTTCATCAGCCTCAGTATTTCCCTTGATGCCAATGTGACTAGGCAACCAACAAAACACAATATCAATCTGTTGATCAAATCTACGGTCATATGATTGTAGAATATTCAAGATGGTAAAATGAGATAAAGTTCTACTTTTAATCTCTTAAAGGAATGAGAGTGAATCTGAGAATATGAAGCACCCACAAACAACTATGATTTGATTTTCCAAACGATTTGGTTTTTGTTCCAGATGCATGCGATGTTAAGAAATTTCTGCCGTGTACCGTACATGCAGGATAGTAACGGGGCTAGTCCAGTATTATAGTCTTGTCAACCTTAGCTTACAGGGCTTGTACGCTTGTAAAATAATTCACGGGAAACCAACAGATTCACATAAATTAAGTTTTAAAGGTGAACTGTAAAGCTTATAATTTTTTTCTAAAATGTTGTTTATACATCTTGTGTTACATGATATAACTGTTATATGATTTTGGGTCAAATGTATTTTGCTAAATTGTACTGAAAACAATATTAAACTTATCCGGTTGTAAATCCGTATTAAAAACTTGCATCGCTCGTCTCTCTTGCGGAACGTTATGATGTTATAGATGTCTCCTCCATTCAAGTTTTAATTAATGTATCATTTTACGTGACATCATGCTACATCAGATGAATGAGTTAGGACCACCATAATGTCATTATTCCAAAAACAATGGGAGAAAATCGATGATGATTTCGAAAGTTGTGGCTCCCGTTTTCTGGTGGTATAAGTTTTGACTTATCATATACTCAGAAGAAGAAAATAACCCACAGAACTATGACCACACATAAACAACTATAACTACAAAGGCCTTGATTTCTGACATTCTAGCAGAAAATCGGAAAGCTTTGCACTTCACCTTTAACAATCTGTAACATATTGTACATATATAGAAATAAAAGCTTCAATTAGACTAGGCTGATGGCCTCCCCTGACACCCATACAGTAGACAATACAACCAGCATTCGTTTTGCTGCTGATACGAACTGAAATCGAATTCAATTTCTATTGGCTGATAATTCCAGCAGCCTGATTGGTTCACATGGTTGCTATGGTCAGTCATTCCCTATGTCTGTTGATGTTTATTTTGACCCAATACATTCCACAATGAAGAGAATGAGTCCAGATTCAGACAAACTTATGAACGAATGATGCCCGCCTTGAGCTGTCTGCTGTATGGACATACAAGGAGGTAATCAATCTAGCTTTGAAGTCCCTTGGATTCCCATAGACACCACAAGGGGAGAGGCTGGTCTTCAGCACGTAATTTCAAGAGAAAAATCAGTTTTAGGTTTTTAACATTTTTTTGGTTTTCTGAACCTATGATTTTCACTTGGCTTTTTTGTTTTTGTCAAATAATGACTTTAAACTAGATATTTTTCATTTTAATTTGACATGCTATGTGTTTAATATGATAAATTTTATTAATGTTTGAATGGCTTTATATCAAAATGTGTTTTCGCAGTGGTTTTTTGACTGGGTAAAAATTAATATCGATTAATATTTCACTAAACTTTTCTTTGGACTCTGATCTACACAATTATCTACTTTCCAAAGTATGATTAATATTGATGTTTTTAATACTGTGGGGTGTGAAAATGAGATAATTGTATGTCCCATCATTGTGTAGGCTGAAATAAACAAGTTTTATCAAATAAAAACACTTACTTGGTCAAACGATTTTTACCCAGCAAGGCTTATTTAAAAAACAGAGATTTATGTATGAAGTTAGTTCAAGTTATCCAAGCAGCCTGAAACTTTGCATGAGATCATCTTTCCTTCAGCTCTACTTCTGTGCAAAATTTCATGATCATAGGGGGGTTAAACTATAGTGAGATGAAATCATCACACTTTTAAGACCCACGAAGTCGGCCGTAAAATTTCCCAATCAAGGTTTACACAAAATTTTATAAATGACCTGCAGATCAAACTGCTTCAACAAGATCCTCTACATACACTGTAACTAAAGTCACATAACTGATAATGACATACCTATGACCACGCCGACCACCGCCCCGATACATATACCAAGAATAGTTCCAGTAGAGAGACCAGGATCAGATATGTCAGAGGGGGATGTTGTAACATCGATTGTAGGAGTACCAGCTTGTGTGCTTATTTCATCTGTTGAGAGAGAATTAAAATATCAAGTATACATGTACAAAATAAACTTTCAGCTAGTCCGTATACTTCTCATGTTCATGAATCCACATTGCATGCACAGTAACAAACTATCCACAGGGACATATATGCCTCACTACATACATGTTATGGTCAAAGGATAACACCCTCACCTGATACCAAAGTAGGTCTGCTGCATATTAAGCTGATCATAAATATCCCATTACATGTTTCACTTGTTTTTTTATTATTTATTTATAGCATTAATGTTTTATTTTTTTCTTTGTATGTTCCTTTCTCAACTCCTCAGAAAATTGTGCAACTGAGAAATAAATTGTTGTCATAAAAAACATGGCAACATGCTGGTGAAGTGCAATGAAACGATTGATACAGTAATTTCCCTAATTTTTTCACGTTCTAAATTTAATTCGAAAATCATAATGGCCAAGTTTTCCCCCGTCGTGATTTTCTGCATCCTAATAAAATGAAAACCGAGCATTTTCATGAAACAATGAATTCGAACACTTCTGTTTTCGTCACAGAGTTCGTGCTGCCGAAAGCATATATGTGAATATGTTACTAAGAATCACTACTATTTGGGACCGCTTGATCCATGAGCTGGTGGAATATCACTACACCAGGGCGCTTTGAGTGATTAAGTCTGCAAACTAAGTGCACATATTTGACACAGCTAGAATTCCTTAGAAAGACCACATTAATAAATAAACTGTACATTATTTACTGTGAATGTTTAAACAACGAATTGAAGTTACTGAATTTGATTTGTTTACATTGACCCAATTTTAATCTCAAGAATAAAACTTATCAGGGTCGTGAACTATCAGTATCGTAGTCATCAGTTTATGTCAAATAATTAAATTTGATCAACATCTCATGCTAATATGCAGTATATGCACAAGGACATCCTTTCAGACATGAATGCCTCGGCTCCAGATCCAAGTAAGACATGGCCATTCTAGATGAGAAGTCAGGTGCATTCGTTACAATATAACTAGTCGACTCCTGGTAATTTTGACAGACATACACATGATAAATGGGAGGAGCACATCTTCAAGGTATGTTCAACAAGCTCACAAAGTAGAGTCTCCAGTCATGCCAGTCAACAATTGTGTGACTGGGTTTTACCAAGTGAACTATGAAACTGATGGAAAATGTCGAAGTAAAACTCATTGACAATTTTATAATAATATTGGTGAGCCTGAAATGTTCATATTAATAACTATTCGCTTTGTCTTTTGGCGTTTACATCTAGAATCATAAAATAAAGCTTAAATAATGGATTAACTTCGATCATAATTCATACTGTAATCTGCTTCCCCAACAAGTCCACAATTTTCTCACATCCCCACTTTTGAAACGAGTACATGTATCTCCTAATCGTTTTTGCACTCGTTTTGCAAAAACTAACAAGAGAACTTAAATTTGGTATGATTATAAAAGTATGACCATTAACATGTTAATTTAGGATAATTGTGAGGCCTTTCAATGCTTTCCTTGACACCAAGAGTCAATTTCCCCTACGTTATTCGAATAGTAGCTGTAACAGCACAACTTTCACTTGACGAGCACACAATTCACTGTGCAGATGATGTCAGTAAAAAAAAGTCAGGACACAGACTCGCATAAGAAAATAAGTGAAGAAAGGATTAAACATGAATTGCAAGCACCTAAAAGGTGCGCTGACCCCTCAGCCCGATTTTTTTTTTGGTCATGTGGGATATGGTTTGCATGATATACATGTAGCTACATGTACCATACATATAATAGACTCAAGCTGCATAATGTGAGTGCTGCGGCGGGATTACAGCATGCATGAAAGTGTAGCTTGATCAGTGGCAAGAAAGATCATGCATGAGCAAGTATGATAACAGGTTATCGGCATAGAAACACATTGACTGACATATGCCCACCATTATCATTATTAATTGGAAGGGGGGGATAAGCTCGAGGTATGCAATCAGGTTCAAAATTGATGTGGGTCCGGCCAGAAATAGGCTATCCTGACCTAGTTTTAAATAATTTCAAAGGTACCATAATATGTTCGATGAAGAAAATAAAAACATTATGTTGTACCATGCAGTAACAAATAATACGGAAGTCTCCAAACTGTAACGGTAAGAGTATTTGCTCCTGTCCGCCTGAGGGCGTTTGAGTCGGGTAGGACAAAATCCTATACAATGTATCGCTCTTGTGGCAACGTTGTATTGTGACGTCATGCGACAATCGGATATGACGACAGCATCATGACGTACAACAAAGGGCATTACGCTTTATATAATGACGTCGTTGGCGTTACAATAGAAAATGTCGCCTTGAACGTGGATATGTGCAAATACAAAATTTTACATTAACAAGGGTGATCTGTCATGCCACCCAGCTCGATTTTGAAGTTCTTGGAAATACCGTTTGCGCAATTTATTGCACTATTTCAGGCCGCCCTGACTCTTTACATGTTATCCAGTCCACATTTTGTCCCCCCTGACTCGAGCGCCTACTAGCGGGCAAGGGCAAATTACTCGTACACGGACAGTTCGGAGACTTCGCTATTGCGACAGAATGAAAGTCGGGACACTCACAAATTATGCCCATCTTTGGTAATCACCTAAAACAGTAATAAAAAGAAATTTTGAAGATTGAATTTTTTTGACAGCGTGAAATTGTGAAAGTGGAAGCTGTGAAATGCATATAATCTTTCAAATATTGGTTAGTTGTGGACATTATTGCATGAAAACAGCCGGAATCTCTGGTGGAACTCAAATCTCTCATTGCTCATTCACTACAGTGCTGCTTGCTCTCCCTTGCTCAATAAAATTATGTAAGTTGTCAGCGGGCAGAAGGGACCCGTAAGTTTACCAGCAAACTGCTAACAATAACAACCTGATTGCATAGTCCCATAGAAGCCTGCAACACACAAAATATAGATTTCCTTCCTGGATCAGCAAACCAATAGGCGAAAACATGTCTGCTAGTGTATTGTTTCATTTTCAACAGTTTCATTTTTATCCCGCTCAACTGCCGAGACACATGGTTGAGTGGTGCTATTAAACCACCAGAATGGAGTTTAATAGGCTAAAATATGTACCTCAATTATCACGTTGGTTGGTTGTTAACTGTCAAAAACTGGACTCAAAACTGTTTTTGCCAACCGTATACTTGTTGCACACCGTAAGCCCATCAAAGGCCATCTATAAAATTGGTTATAGTTTCTCTAATCCATATCCATATATCACAATAATGTGGGAATTGAGAAGCAACTGGGAATCACGTTTTCAATAAAGAAGCAGCAAAAAAGTTTGTTTTCAAATTAAAGATATTCTTGAATATAGGCCTAAAATAATTAGATGGCACTGCCCGTCACATCAAGAATCTGCTAAACCTCCAGAAACTTTACTGGCCTACTTGCTGAGGAATTAAAGTACTACCAGAGCCTGCAATAACAAGTTTTATGAATTAATTTAAAGCCTTGAGGTTCCATCCAATGATAACCATTCTCAGATGGATTGAATCTCCAATGGACCACAACACAGGTCTTCCTGGGATCAGGGAACCTTCACAAGTCAAAATGCAACATACAACCAAGGATTCCCAATGGGCATATCTCATGATTGGACTGCTACACAGGGCTTCTTGGAATCCGGGAACCCTCAAAATGCAACATACAACCTAGGGTTCCTGATGGGCATATCTCCAGATGGTCTAAATCTCGAATGGACCGCTACACAGAGCTTCTTGGAATCAGGAAACCCTCAAAAGTCACAATGCAACATACAACCAAGGGTTCCTGATGGGCAGATAGCAGTGCACAGGCATGACAGGGTGAGCATCAATAAACAATAAAAAATAATAAAAAATAATAAAATCATCCTAGCCATCTGAAAACCTAATCATTTCATCAGTCACCATACAGGAAGCTCTCACCAAAGTTTGGTCAGGCCAGACTCAATAGATCTGCAGATATTCAGCGGACAACACCACATGTTGATGGGCGGACGGACATGGCAACGACAAGAAAAAAAGGATGGCTACCGTCAAAATTTTAGTTTGTTTTTTGTTTCTGAAAAGAAACAGCTACTATTATTATTCACTATATATCGTGGCACAAACTGAGGCAGACCAAATCACTGGTGGATTGGTCCATATAATAATTACACGTCTCTTTCCTTTAATCAGACTGACAGGTTTAACGTCTCGTTCAGCAACATTTCAGCTATACAGCGACCAGACATACATATTCTGTATGACCAGTGTTCATCCTACTAGTCTACACGTATGACTGAGTGCCATATCAAACCAAACCACACCTGCTTGTAGAGGTATAGTCCTGCTAACAAACATAGCTGGTACAATTGGACACACGGACAGACAGACATGTGCAAACCAAGATGCTCCGCTACATTCGAAAGGGGCATAAAAATATCTTCATGGACTGACTGCTTACTTGACATGCTTGATTGACTAGACTTCTCCAGGGGAGGCATCACAGTAATTTCCATTTTTGGGACACATTTTCTTTCTGCAATAAAAACATCAACATTAACACAGCAAGGAAGCAATCAGAGATTGCTCAATTGTATGCCCCCCCTTCCGATTTAATCTGACACTGCCCCGCCATTGTTGTGTTCTGAATTGGTCTGTGGAGGCCTAATTTAGATAATTATAAAAATTCTGTTTCAGTCACTTTTTTCGGCATGCCTCGCATAATACATATTCCAAGTATCGACCAACAAGTAATAATACAATATTTTGATGCAAGATGTCGCCCGGGGCTTTCGCCAAATCCAAAAATGTGACCTGGTTATGAGACCTACATTCCTTTGGAGTATATTGTGGTGAAATTATGAAGCGATCGTGGACTTTGAATTTTGCACCCAATTCACTCTTTTTGGGGCAATTTCATACTTCAGGACCTATGTGGTCTGCTTTGGAATGTAGAATAACAATTTTATAGCCATTTTCCCGGTCCAAATCGGTTATGGACTGAGATCCAGCCTGGACAAATAAATATATCGCATTCACTTAGGTTTGGTCAACCAAGGGCCATATCTCTTGAAAATATAACCAAAAACAGAGAAACTTCACGCTGCACAACTATGGGGCATTGACCATGCACATATCCTGCAAATTCCATACTTGTCCATACAATATTAACCGAGATTCAGCCCGGACAAGTCCCAATTCACAAAGATTTCAAGAACAAAAGGGCCATAACTCTTGAAAATATAGGCAAAACGCAGAGAAACTTCACGCTGCACAACTACAGGGCACTCACCATATATACTGCAAATTCCATACTTGTCCATACAATATTAACCGAGATCCAACCCGGACAAGTTCCAATTCACAAAGACTTGATGAACAAAGGGCCATAACTCTTGAAAATATAAGCGAAACACGGAGAAACTTCACGCTGCACAACTACAGTGCACTGACCACATACCCTGCAAATTTCATAATTGTCCATAAAATATTAACCAAGATCCAGTCTGGACAAGTCCCAATTCACGGAGATTTCAGGAACAAAGGACCATAACTCTTGAAAATATAAGCAAAACGGGGAGAAACTTTACGCTGCACAATTGTGGGGCACTGACCACATATCAGGCAAATTTCATACTTGTCCATACAATATTAACCAAGATCCAGCCCGGACAGGTCCCATTCACAGACATTTCAGAAAAAGGGCCATAACTCTTGAAAATTATACCCGAACTCGGAAAAACTCTACGCTGCACAACTACGAGGCACTGGCAACATTCCATGCAAGTTTCAATCCTGTCCATCAATTATTAACCGAGATATCGCTCGGACAAGAAATTCGGACGGACGGACAGATGGATGGATGGACAGATGGACGCCCCGACGGACGGACGGACAGACGGACGGACAAAGCGATCGCTATATGCCCCCGTCTAATTAGAGGGGGGGCATAATTAGAGGTTCCGTTTTGACCCATGAGTTGCCGCTCCGGCATAAAGCCTATGCTGGTTGTTTTTGAAAGCAAAAACATACGTCTCACCCAACCTCCCACCTTGCCTTGAATGGGCACATTATTTAAGGGAAAATGCTATAAAATGTATGTAGCAATAAGCATCCTAAACAAAGCTGTGCATCTGAAAATATTAATTGCGAAGAGGCGACTTTCATTGTTGCAGTAACCCAGTGAGGAGTCAAGATTCATATAGCAATGGGTGGACTTCCGACACCTACAGCGCCTTGAACCATGCAATATGAAACATATGTAATTATGAAGCATCAATCATTTCTAAACTGATCACATTATAGGAAAGATGCTATCATACAAGAGGCACACCTAAAAAATACATAATGTACTGTATAGAAGTTTCATGCATCGGCCTTCAGTAGTTTCCAAGATGAGGTGACTGAAAATTGGAGAGACTGACAGAAGCACATTTTGCATGAACCCACACAAGCACTCACACCAAAACCTAATAGGATCACAAGGCCATTCCAATGAAGCTTCCATCCAAGTTTGGTGAAATTTCATCTAGTAGTTCTCCACATATCTTGTAGACAAGAGTAGACCTGTACATACTTGTAAAAAAGACGGACATCAAAAACAGATGGATGCACGCACACACACCAAAACCTAATCAGATGAGGGAGCTATCCCAATGAAACTTCCATCCAAGTTTGGTAAAATTCTGTCAAGTAGTTCTCCAGATATCTTAGAGACAAGTTCTGTGTATACAAGTACATGTAGAGGGATGGACGGACACCGGACATGGACGAACGCATGAACACAAAATCTAATCAGATGAGGGGGCTATCCCAATGAAGCTTCTATCCAAGTTTGGAAAAATTCTGTCCACTAGTTCTCCAGATATCTTGCAGACAAGGCCTGTCTATACATGCAGAAGTAGATAAACGGACGGGCAATAGACACGGATGATTGCATGCGCACACACCAAAATCTAATCAAATGAGGGGGCTATCCCAATGAAGCTTCCATCCAAGTTTGGTAAAATTCCGTTGTTCTCCAGATATCTTTCAGACAAGGTCTGTATGTACATGTACAAGTAGATGGACGGACGGACGATGGACACGGATGAATGCATGCACACACACTAAAACTTAATTAGATGAGGGGGCTATTCCAATGAAGCTTCCATCCAAGTTTGGTGAACTTCGGTCCAGTAGTTCTTCAGATATCTTGCAGACAAGGCCTGTATACATGTACAAGTAGATGGACGGACAGACGGATGGACACTGGACATGGACAAATGCAAGCACACACACTAAAACCTAATCAAATGCGGGGGCTATCCCAAAGAAGCTTCCATCGAAGTTTGGTGAAATTCCATCCAGTAGTTCTCAAGATATCTTGCAGATAAGACCTGTATATTGGACGGACGGACACCGGACACGGATGAACGCTCCGACAGATGGATGGACAGATGGACATAATAGATCTGACAATACCCCGAGGACAAAATGGCAGAGGGGTACAAAACCAGGTAGGGTCGATCTCTAATTCTCAGAATTTTGCTTCATGTGGAATTCTGTGAATTTGCGGAGGTTCCACACCCTTGAAAACTGGGTGAACATCACGTCAAAACAGGGCCAACAATGGGTCGACAATGCATTAATTTCACTTCTTTCCTGTACTGTATATCGCCGGAGATAATTAGGGCTGTTCCAGAAAAAAATGCATGGGGGGGACAGAAGGCACTTTTTTTTTGCCCCCACCACCCATGTAATTACATATATTTTTATCCCCACCACCCATATTATTGAATATAATTTGTAACCAACCACCACCAGATTTAGATTATACAGTTACTTTCAACCCAACAACCCATGTACTTAAAATAAACGTACTTCAACGTACCAACAACACATGTAATTAAAAAAAATATCTTCAAGCCAACAATCCATAAAACTGTATTTTCTGTACTGTTGTTATTTGCATTTTTGTATTTGTACATGTATCTCTCTACCTCCAGGCAATATTGTCACTTAAAATTGGTGATATACACTGGACATCCAAATATATATATGTATAAAAAAATATTCTTCGTTGTTGTACCATGCATGCAGTTCTGTTGCCAGCGTTGGCCCAACTTCTGTTCCCAGGGCATTGATAAATCGTTTGAAATGTCTCACTTTTTTCCCCCAAAATTGATTCCTTCAGTTCATCTATTTCTTATATAGATATATTCCTTAACTGACGTAAATCACCAAACCTGATTTGTCAAAAGGCGACCAGTATTGCCCCAAATTTACTGCCTTAAGAAACTCTTCAACAACTCTTTCCCCGACATTCTCATCAACCCAGCCAAACCATTGAAGGTCCCGCTCTTCGATCAGAGATTGGAGCGGGTCTTTGTAAAAAAAAAAATCCCCCGCCATTTTCATCAACCCAGCCAAACCACTGAAGGTGCCGCTCTTCGATCAGAGATTGGAGTGGATCTTTGTAAAAAAAATCTGAACACCTGTGATGTGGACACCACACTATTGGAAGCAAATGAAATTGGCTCTGTCCACTCAACAGGAGATTGCGAGGCAGTGAATAGCTAAGATTCATAGCGTCTCCCTTACCTCAATGCTATGCCGACAACCTTCATTAACTTCAGAAAATGGGCCGCGATAAATAAAAATACCGAAATGGCAGACTAAATTGCCCTCGTCGGTCATATATTAATTACAGACGATAAAATTATCCTTATGGAGCCTCAAAATGACCTGAAATTGAGGGTCAAGAAGATGGGCATTTCTGCCATAATAGACCCCGTGTATACAGGGGATGATGATCACAACATCGATTATGATATTTTTATTCATCGTGGGCCATTTTCTCAAGTTAATGAATGTCCAATAGGGCGCAAAGGTAATAAATAAGTGCGTGATGGAGATGTTCGAGTTACCAACAGGGAAATGTATTTGTCGTCGGCATAGCGTTGCTGGAAGGGAGACACTATTTTAGCTAGGCAGCGAACAGACAATGCAAAGTCTCATTTTCAAGCAACTTGTTGATGGCTCAAACTTTATCATGGCTAAAGCAACCGCAAAATTTGTCTAAGACTGTTTCAGCCTCTTGGGTTAGTATACATGTTTGATGTTCTATAGAATCACTGATCACCTATAAATATATACACCTCAGCATGCCTATGATTATTATAAAATATGGCTATTTTAATGTCGGGTAAATGGAAACCCTTTTATTATTTGCATGTTTTATCTGTTGTCTGATGTTCAGTATGTTTTGTATGTTTTATATGTATGTATGTACAACTTCTACGCAAATATTCTATTAGATTTGAGATTTTTTGCAAGTTTAAAACGATTATTCAAGTCACTCTTGCCAGTGGTTACCTATTTCAGTTTATCGTTGCACAACATGCACAATGCATAGCCAGGTTTATTTTATGGATATCGTCAGACGCCACTGATATTTATTTTTCCTCCAGCCATGACCATTTAAATTTGTTTTTGACTCCAGTTTCAAAGTCCTTTATGTCAGTCATCCTGTCAACAATTTTGTACATATATAGTCGACTGAAAACTACAAATATACGTCTGACATTGTCAACAGTGAGCCAAAGAAACTTCCCTGTGAAAACTGCCGCCAACAAACACGCGGTTACGTACTGCGATTGCACCACTCGTTGGACAGTTTTTGTACGAGATGTTGGAAGAGCGTCGACATCTCTTATCCACCTCACCCACTGCCACACAATAACATATTATTGTTCAATATTGTTAATTCATTGACTCGTTTGTATTTCATGTGCTCATACGTGAAATAAAATATCAGTATCAGTAGCTTCCAGTTACATTCACGGGACGAGAACAACATGTGCACGCCCTCAGCTGCTCAGACTGCAGACAGAGCTACAGGCATTCAGCTTTCCCTGACCTACTTAACAGGAAAGCTGAGTCGGCTGAGTCTATTTTGGGAAATACGACTCTGCGGGGAGAACGCACTGTTCTGGAAATCAATGTATAAACGCACGGGAGCCAGTTATTTCAATGTTATTAACCAGGGAGGTACATAACTCGAATTCTATTCACATAATTTATATTTTTGAGGCATTCTCAAACCCAAGCCAAAAGATTTTCCGTTTGCTAGAATGGTTTAACGGAGATTCATTATCTACAAAAATAGCAACAACAACAACATGGTCGGGTGAGACTGAAAGTCCGGGAATTTTCTTGAAATTCTGAAAATCTGTTCTATTGGTCGAGATTGATCATGTGACGACATTCAGTATTTCCCGGATTCGAACATATTCCTCCGCACACACAAACTGTGTCACATAATGTGCCTCCTTATAACAGAATAATCGCCCCGAGGGTAAATTCTGATGAGTGAATTAAGACGAACATCTTCGCGATCGCGCAATTCTTGCTGTGGCGACCCATCAAAAAAAGGAATTCATCAGGTATTCGGTAATGGAGAACTCGCCTTCTAGATTTATTTTGTGCAACTTTTATTAATTTTATTAAATCCTCCAACAACCACCAGAATTTAGTTTTCTTTTCCATCACCCACAACCCACATAAATCAGTTTATCATTCAGACAACCACCCATGTAATCATATAACTCGTTTACCCCACGACCCATACGTAAATATATGAAGTGCCGCCTGTCCCCCCCCATGTACTTTTTTCTGGAACAGCCCTTATTCAAAGGCAACCTTTATAACCTCCATTTTAGAGAGTTAGCCCTAACCAGTTCACATGTGCACAGCTAAATGTTAACGTATTATCAAACCGACTGAACATGTTTCTATAACTGTTCTTCATTAATCATGTTGAAAATAGACCAAAAAAAAACTTCATGGCCATGGTTAGTCAAGTGAGATTACCTGTTTCGCTGTACATTTCTCCGGTGTTGCATTCCACAAGTTTACACAAACAAGCCCCATCAGTTTGTGAGCACCAGTATCTGGAGTTGTCAAAGTTCAACCGGTAACCAGCAGTACCATTGCACTTACATACGGCATTATGACCCAAACTACCTTGATCCGCAATCATCAAACCCTCAGCTGAGCACGTAGATCGTTTCTTACACCGCTGAGTATTAAGTCCCAGATTAGATTTCATGTCACCAAAGGCATACTCATCGCCCTGGCAGTCCACGCATGAGACCATCAGCCTTCCATCAATTTTTGTCAAAAAGGCTCGAGTTCCTGCAAGTATGCAAAGCAATATAATGTATTTATGTTCCGGCTGCAATGACCACACCTGTTTTCTAGATTTCATTAGTAAAATATTCCCCTTTATCGATTGAGTCATTGCAGGAAGGACTTGTCTTAGGTACATGTAGGCCACAGTGCTCACAGAAGGCCATGGCGTCGTCTCATATTTTTGCATGAAATATGCTCCTACAATGAAAACGAGGCTCAGACCATTATATGTCATCACACTAGGCATCAATACTTCAAATGCCACCATGTACATGAAGAATGATATGCTCAGAGAAAGCATTTCTTTGTAAAAGTACAGCAATTTTATTGGCAAACAGGGGTCAGAGTGCCCCTCAGCAAAAATGTAGGAGGTTTTTCATAAAGGTATAAAAGGAGTAAATAGGAGAATTCAGTATACACAGTATAGGGGGCTACTATCCCAGCACTATGACTGAAACAAGGTTGAAAACGACGTTAAACACTACTACTCACTCACTCACTTAAGGAGAGGATCCAGGGGCCGCCTAGGCCCTGGAAGCTCTGAGGTTCTAGGCGGCTGTAGACACGTTCTGGTCAATTTTCGATGAATAAAACCGCAAACAGACAAAGCAAGATACATGAATAGGAAATATAGGAACAAGCTGAGGCCTGGGCAAAGAATAGTGATGATATACATTGCATTTAACTTAATAATTTTATGCCACAAAATTTTGTAACAGAAATTCTTACGACTGTTTTCATATACCGGTTCAGTTTATCGATAGTCATATCAGTCTATATTGTAACCAGAGGAGGTTTTTGATAGCGTAACACTGCCATTTGAGGGCCTCATGCGGAAACACTTTCTCGTCCATTAGTGAGTTTCTTGAAATTGGGGCATGTTAGAAACTGACAGAAGGTATTCCAAACAGAGAAGCATGGTGTGCTGAGATGGAACTCCTAGGAACTCCATGGCATACTTTTTGGAACTTGGCAGACAAAGGATGGCTCAATTATGCAATACCATGTTATGGCATGAGGGGAATGGTATATGCCATTCCAATTGGAACTAACCTGAGCAGAGTGTTTCCCATTTGCAACTCATTAGAAAGGGAGTTGTTTACATCAGAGTTTTACTGGTGTCCAAATGAACAATTTGCACTATATAGTTCCCTGGACAATGCTGTCTGGCCAACTCCTGGCAGGCTCCGGTTCGTCAATCTGAGCGCTCCTTCATGTCTTTAACCCAGAATATATTTTTAATCGATGAGTGAGTGAATATGATTAAACGTTGCTTTCAACACTATTTCAGTCATATCACGACGTTTGGTTCCTATTCCTTTTCACACCCAGAAACCACACGGGTAGGGTCCTATTCCTTTTCACACCCAGGACCCCACGGGTGCCCCAGTTATAGTCGCCTCTTACAACAAGCTCTCTGAGGGGCTGAGACCTATTCTTACCATGATCTGGAGTGTACACAATGGCAGTCCAGGTTAATCCCCGGGAGCCCCATGGGTCAATTGAAGAGAACTTGCATATATTGACCAGAGGTTGTCAGCGTTATCATAAATGTAAGCTTGTTGGTCCTTTCTTGGAATGGTGGGAATATTGAACATACAAGCTTTCATTGAACCCACCCACTGCCCTAAGGGGTATGTCCCCACCCCAGGGGATCAGAGCCGACCCTCATATCTATATCTATAGGTTAGCCAGGTGTTTGAACGGACATGAATATCCCTACCACGTGACGTGAATCAGAACCAACCAGACAGGAACACCCAAAGGAGCCGCAGTGATTAAATAAAATAGGGAGATTGCAAGCTCTTTCTATACTACTCATCGCGCACTACTCATCGTACATGCGTAGTCGACCCATTCTACTGTATAGGGTGCAAGCCTGGCCCATGGAATCTCAGGTAGTGAAAACCCCAGGTCTCTCGCCCCACCCTATCCCGTGCCACACCTATGCGACCCGCTGTCCCCTTTCTATACTACTCATCACGCATGTGCAGTCTACCCATTCTACTGTAGGGTGACCAAGGGATCTCATGAAGTAGGAGGAGGAGGAGTCGGACACGCCACGGATTAAGAAGTGAAACCCACATGTCTCTTGGCTCCATGGCCGGCTTCTTTAATAGTATGAGTAAGCGGAGTAGGAGGAGGAGTAGGAGGCGGAGTAGGACACGCCACAGATTATACTAGGGAGATTATCGTATTTACACCGGTTATCAACAGTCACATGACAGTTGAAAAACCTGTTCCATGTTATAAACGTAGGGGAGAGATCATGAAAACAACTCGAAGCTCATGGAGCACATGTGCAGGAGTGTCACTGACACCGGGCCAAGACAGCATTGTCCAAGGATTAATGTTGAAAGAACCCTTTAGAAACCCTGTAAATAGAAATATGCTAGTAAAGCTAGGGATACATGTAGATTTTATTCATAGAAAATCCTCTCATGTGGCATACCTGCTGTACAGATTTTGACTAGAGCACAGCCATCGATGGCATAGTCATTTTCCCGATCCTGACAATAATAGCCAGATGATGGATCATCCTTCGCACATTCCCCGTTACTCCTCGCCCAGTCTGGCATGTCTGGGTTGCATTTAACGACCGCTCGCTTTTCTCTGTGTACAATTTTGTGATCATCCACTGGAACTGGGTAAGAATGGCACAAGAGAGGTGACAACCCCTAAAACATAAGAAGTTAATATTCCAATTGAACAGTGTATGGACTTTTCTTATGAAATATAAATTATACTGCTACATTTATGCTAAAATGTCCAGACACATGCGGTCTTCATTGTCCGATTGTCAAACTATAGGGGGCTGAAATCAGCTAATTCAGATTTCCCAATTTTCATCAGTTATTTTTCGATGCACTTACATGTACATGTACACATGATAGTATTCAGAGGGACTCCCGTCTGGGAACTCCGCTATAACATGTATAAGGTATACTTTTATAATATTTTAACACGATGAAGCATAAACATGATAAACCTCCAACATTGAAAATAAAGTAGCAACTACCCATGAAAAATTTATAATTGAAGAAATATTAAACGCACTTCATTAGTTCATTAATTAGTTTAAGTTGTCGGTCACTGTAAAAATAATTGGCAGGAGTTCAATATTGATGAATTATAAAATCATTGTGGACGGAAAGAGTTAATAGTACGTGGTTGGTGTGAAATCAAGACAATGGAATACATGGACGTTGCTTTATTTATGTACAGTGAAGAATATTGAAACACCAAGGCTGTTTAAGAGCTTTTTATATGCAAATGATCTCCAATGAGGAATTCAACAAGCGTTCTGAGAACCCCAACATCTCGCCTTGCGGGGTCATCCGCCGAAGGTGCAGCAGTATTGAAAGCATACATGTAGAGCAAACAATAAGGTCTGAAATAGGTGATGTGGTACAGACAATAATGTCTGGAATAGATTATCTGGGACAGACAATAACATCAGCCCCATGTGGGATTACTGGAATATAAGTTAATCCCATGTAGGATGGATAGGTCAGTGCCGTCGGATTACTGGTGCATTAGAGCAGTCCAGTGTGAGATTACTGCTGGATAGGTCAGTCCCATGTGAGATTGCTGCTGGATAGGCCAGTCCTGTGTAGGGTTACTGCTCGGTGGATTATGGCTGGGGAGGCCAGTCCCATGTGAGATTACTGCTGGATAGGCTAAACCTGTGTGGGATTACAGCAGGATAGGTCAGTCCCATGTAGAATTATGGCTGGATAAGTCAGTGCCATGTGGGATTACTGCTGCATATTGCAGTCCAGTGTCATATTACTTCTGGATAGGTCAGTCCCAGGCCATGTGAGATTACTGCTGCATAGGCCAGTCCCATGTGGGATTACTGCTGCATAGGCCAGTCCTGTGTGGAATTACTGCTGGATAGGCCAGTCCCATGTGGGATTACTGCTGGATAGGCCAGTCCGGTCTGGGATTACTGCTGGATAGGTCAGTCCCGTGTGGCATTACTGCTGGATAGGCCAGTGCCATTTGGGATTACTGCTGGATAGGTCAATCCTGTGTGAGATTACTGCTGGATAGGCCAGTCCCAAATGGGATTACTGCTGGATAGACCAGTTCGGTCTGGGATTACTGCTGGATAGTTGAGTTCCATATGGGATTACTGCTGGATAGATCAGTCCCGTGTGGCATTACTGCTGGATAGGCCAATGCCATTTGGGAATACAGCTGGATAGGTCAGTCCCGTGTGGGATTACTGCGGGAGAGCTGTGACCTAGGAAAACATGAAAGATGTCCACCAAGTTTTATAATCATCCCACAAAAGGTTCAACAAATTTTCCATGTACAGATCTACATGTAAATTTTTGCCCAACAAAAACCTTATCAATGGAAAGGTACAAAGTCTAAAATGCAATGATTACGACAAGAATTCATATTTAATGTCATATTTCTTAAATAGCACATGCACATCGCCGAATCACATTGAACTTGGGTAGCAAGTGTCAAACTCATCCAATGAAAGCTGACAGCTTCAGAAAACTTTCCATGTACAGGCGTACATCTATATACATGTATATTATTATTGGCAGATTACTTAGACAAAACCCTCGAAATATGAACAAAAATTAATATTTCATCTCCTAAATAGCACAGGTACATCTTCTAATCATAAGAAACATGTGTACCAAGTTTCATAATCATTCAATGACAGCTGACAACTGTAGCAAACTGTGGTGTACAGATGTACATGTGGACTTCAGCTAAACGCAAAACTCCATCATTTGCCATAATTTGGAGAAATATTAATATTTCATCTCAAAAATAGCACAGGTACATTCTCTAATCATAAGAAACATGTGTACCAAGTTTTGTAATCATCCAATGAGAGCTGACAACTGCAGCAAACTTACCATGTACATGTACACATATAGAGGCCTACATGTACATGTACAATTTACCTAAACAGAAAACTCATTCATTTGCCATAATTTGGAGAAAAATTAATATTTCTTCTCAAAAATAGCATAGGTACATCCTCTAATCATAAGAAACATGTGTACCAAGTTTTGTAATCCTCCAATGACAGCTGACAACTGCAACAAACTCACGATGTACATGTACATGTATACAAATAGAGGCCTACATGTACAATTTACCTAAACAGAAAACTCATTCATTTGCCATAATTTGGAGAAAAAATAATATTTCTTCTCAAAAATAGCACAGGTACATCCTCTAATCATAAGAAACATGTGTACCAAGTTTCATAATCATCCAATGACAGCTGACAACTGCAACAAACTTTCTAAGTACAGATGTACATGTGCACTTCAGCTAAACGCAAAACTCTATTGGGATTTTAACATTGGAGCACCCCAGGGGTAGTACCCCCAGGTGGCATACCCACCCCCCATATTTTTTTTATTTTTTAAATATTTTTTCTAATTTTTCTAGATTTTTTTTTAATTTGCGAAACCAAAAACCTTATCATTTCCAGGCAGGGGACACCGACACGGACGACGACATCCTCTTTCCCCCCTCACAATATCTCCCCTTCACTTCGTAAGGCGAGATAAAAAGGAAATTTCTGTCAAGTATATTCATTATTGCATGACATTAACATAATTACACGTCAGAAATCATGAGAAAAAAAACAACAACAAAAACAGACACACAAACGGTATATAGAGAAGCCCCACTAACTGATGATGGTGGTGGTATTGTGATGGAATTCTGAACTGGGTTACGATTCTTGGATATGCTATCATACTCAGCGCAGCGCAATACAGATGTGAGCTGTGACGGACAAACATACAGACATTTCAGCTGTGACAGACAGCTGTCATTCCATTTTATTGGACAGCTGTCCATTTCGTGTCATTTCAGGCCAGCAATTACCTATTCATTTCCTAGCAGTAGATCGTGAAACTAACGGTACCATCATATTATAAGGTATTGTCTCGTAGTGTATGTGTAGTGTACGTAAGTTTGGTGGCTCTAAACCACATGCAAGGGTGTCAGTGGATGCTAATCTGCGACAGACAAACAAAGACATTTTCAGGCCGACTCTTTTGATACATGTAGCATAGATAGATGATAAAATTCAAGGTTTTGCATGTATTTTGCAAAATCTGGGATTTAGTTGGGTCTACTATATACATGTATGTTTTAACCCCTACTCTTTCTCACAGAAAAAGCTCATAATTTCAAATGTCATTTTCTTCAAAATGCCTCAATAGTTTTATGGAACAAGGCTAAATCGAACAAGAGCCCAAGGGGCTTCAATATACGCCCATATATCTGGAATTACACTGGTCTGAATTTCAAGGTTGTTTAATGGCCTTGATCCCAATTGGTAGCTAGCAATCCAGAGAACGGTCTACGATTTTGTGCTTGTGAGAATGTAACATATTTCACATCTTATATTGAATGATAAACTAAAATGGTCTCAACTCTTGGTAACTAGGTGACCTTGAAACAAGAGCTGAAAGCTCGCATATCCCACACTGAAATCGACAATAGTCAAACACAAGAAAATAGTAGTTTCCCTTTAAATGAATTCCTTTCAGGCGAGAGAAAATTGTTCATGAAGGAAGAAAAATGTGAAGAAAGTGATGGAGTAAACCGTTGTTCTTGAGTTAATAAACAGGTATAAGTTCATAAAGGACCCCTCTCCTCGTTAAATTAATAAATGTACGGTTTATATTTCACAACAGTTTAACTGAATGTAGCTGTTTCTTACATGTATCAAACATAGGAGACAACTCCACAGGACAAATGCCATATACATGTAGGGGAGACAACTCTGAATATTCCAACCTAACGCATATAGTTAGCTAAACTTGATTCAGTTTTGGGGGACTGTGACCTTGGTCTTTGACAAATTGATCTCAAAATGAATATAGCTCCTCTTTGCCATGCAAGTAGGTATACCCAAAGTTTGGTACCAATTCATACCTTTAAACCAGAGACAACAAATGTTAATGGATGACTGGACAGAACGCAATATCACATTACATGACCTCTTCGACAGGCATATGAACATGTTTCTTTTAATGATTTCTTGAATTTGAGGTCACAATGACCTTGACCTTTGACCCACATTTTGGTCTGTAACACATCGTGTCCCTTAATGTATCTACTGCCACAACAACAAAAAAGCAATTTTTAATGATTTCCTGATTTTGGGTCAAAGTGACCTTGACCTTTGACCTTGACCTGAATTTTGGTACATGACACATCATCTTCCCTCAATGTATCAATGGACACAACAAATCATGATTTTTAACAATTTCATAATTTTGGGGGTCACAGTGACCTTGACCTTCGGCCTTGACCTAATTTTGGGGACACAGTGACCCTTGACCTTTGACCTTTTGGTATGCAACACTTCCTTTCCCCCTATTGAATCCACTCACATAAAATTAGAATTTTTTAATGATTTCCTGATTTTTCGGTACCACTGACCTTTGACCTCGACCTACATTTGGTATGCAACACATCGTTTCCCCCTAGGACATCCACACACCAAAAATTAGAACTGTAGATAGAAAGCTATCAATGATCAATGATTTCCTGATTTTAGGCAACAGTGACCTTTGACCTCTGATCTCGACCTGTATTTCGGTACGCGACACATCGTCTCCACCTGATGTATCCACTCACAAAAAATTGCAACTGTGGATAGAAAACATTCAGAGACATAGACCGGACACGAACACTTCAGTGATTTCCTGTTTTTCAGGCCAGTGACCTTTGACCTCTGACCTCGACCTTCATTTTTGTACGCGACACATCGTCTCCCCGTAGGGTATCCACTCACCAAAAATTGGAACCGGACACGGGGGACGGACAGACGGACGGACGGACACACGGACGGACGGACACACGGACAGACGGACACACGGACAGACGGACGGAAACCGCCATCACATACCCGTAGCTCAAATCTCCGCATTCACACGGAGCTACACGGAATTTACACGGAACAACACGGAACTGCAAAATTTCCGTGTAAGCTGAATATATCCACACGGAGCTTCTCCGTGTTGACACGGAAGGACACGGAGTTTGTGGACTTTGATTATTTTTGACATGGATTGGACTTAGATTATTTTTCAATAATAGGATATACATTTATACAGGTCCAGGCCGTATTGGACATAGCAATGTAAGATAATGTACTACATATAAGAGAGCACAATTTCAATGGCATCAAATACAGCATTCCCCAATACAGCCAAATGCACTACATGTAAATGACATAACAAACAAATGAAAGTTCAATCAAGTTCTGTTTTAATTCAACTCAAGAATAGACATATTATACAAGTCAAAATCTTATGAACAAAAGTTATCTTATAGTTTCTCAAGCAGAACCTCACCAAACTAACATGAACCGTAATCAGTACTTATCATTTTCACTACGTATCCAAGGCTCAAAATATATGCTCGTTTCTCACTATTGTTATACTTTTGTTCTCATTAGTTCATTAATACTTTAAGGATTATCCTTTGAAAAAATATTACCTTACCTTTCTTTGGAGTAAAAAAAAAAATAACTCAGTGATTTATTTTTTTGTTTATTTATTTATTTTTGGAAAGGCAAACTCTAAATAAATCAAATTAATAAAATGATTACACCAGACCTCTGTCACATGGCTTTTGCAAAAGAAACAAAGTCCTTAAGTTAAACTGGAATAAGTTAAAGGAAACAAAACTATCCACAGTTTCTAACATGATGGGACGGATATTCGGCATGTTGTTGTTGTTGTATTCAACATTTGGATTTCCATTCAAAGTCGCAGGAGTTTTAGAGTCTTGTGAAATCAGCAGCAGTTTTAAACATTGATGTAGCCCAAGTATTCAAATATTTCTTTCTTCTGAGTCTTTGCTTTCGCAGTGATACTTTTTAGACAACATAGACTTGATCAGTTTAGTTACAGAGTTCACGCAAATATGGATCCACGAAAACTGAACCCTAGCAAAGGCCAGATGAATTGCCGATTTGCAAAAAATTCGGAATCGAAACTCCAAAAATGCGGAAGCGGACTCCAAAATTAGAAGTATCGTGACAAGTTTAATTAAGACTAATTACTGTCCTTACAAACGACAAGAATTATTTTATTCTTCAGACAGTTCAGTATTCTAAGTGAGAATTGGTAGTATTCTCATGAAAGAAAAATAATTGATCCA
>JAVTVY010003242.1:0-32790 GCA_036873755.1 Hanleya hanleyi | reverse complement strand
TGAAGTATGGAAATGGAGGATGAGGTATGGAAGTGGATGATGAAGTATGGAAATGGAGGTATGGAAGTGGAGGATGATCAATGGTGATGAAGTTGTCCCCAGTCGGAGTTGAACCGACACCTTCCCATGACTGATTCCTTAAGCCTGGGTTGTAATACCAGTTATACTACAGAGACTTGACTATCATTACCATGACCATGTAGGAAAGGGGAAATATTTCAAATTAAGATATACAACAGAAATAGGAATAGTTTCGAGAAAGGCACTTTGAATATACTAATTTGGAAAAAAAATCAGCATTGGTATAAAAATACCAGCAGAAAAGAGTCAAGTGATTAGCTGTCATTGATACACAAGATAATGGAATTCGCAGAAATATATTTTCATCAGATATTTGTCCGTGTACTCGTATTACATATTTTTTTGTTACCAGTTTGGAACAGTTCAAACTACCAACTGGTGCAGAGTGAGTTAGTTAACGGGCAAAATATATAGTACAGGTACATGTTGTATTTACAAGTCTACTTACATCAGTCATGGGAACAGGTACATCATGAATGAATGATTACTCACCAGGATTCTTAGATGCTGAGATTTACCAGCATATGTACTGCAGATTTACATCTTTGGCAACAATGAAATGAAATGATCGATGAATGAGTATGGTGATTAAAAACATGATATGAGATGATACATGATATGAGATGATATGAGATATGATGACATTAGATATTATATCATGATTTACAAAACCAATATCATCATGTACCACCCATGTAGGAACGTTTATATATATAAAAAAACACCTGATGAACAATGACAAATTAATAATGGTGGCAAACAAAATACAGTTTAATTAACATGATAGAAAGAAGACAACTACCGGTATGCCAGCTGGGATGAGTTGAATGATGTGTATGCACTGTAAATGGTCACCACAACACAGATGATTATAGGAGTAGTGAACCAACAGTCACCTGCACTCTTGAGTTCACCATCTGCAATGAATATAACTCGTTTTAAAGCTCTGGAAAATTGGATTACTTGTTGCTAATAACTTCTTTTGCATACATGTATTAAGTAATCACTGCTCTGAATGGTAAAGGCTCAATGGGAAGTACTGATACTAGGCATACCTTAAGAATGGTAGCGATATGAATATATGCAAGCTGAGGCTTGTTAGTTAGACATGTACAATTGCATGTGCAAACACATAAAACTCTACAAAAAATATGAATGAAATGGACTTTTTCTGTCCCGAAACAAAAGTTGTCTCCCTTGGTGTGTTGAACATCTTTGCATTCAACATTTATGTGCTGTGTGCTTAAGGTAAATATAAATGGAGAAGATGGCTCTCTTTAATATGCTGAAGATTGATACAGCAATGGTATATACGGGAGATTTCTATAAGCATTTTGTTCTGAATCATACTTACAAAGGTGCTGAGAAATATCCCGTATTGTCACTCACTCTGACACTGATCTACAAAAAATATTGGTATCATATAGGCATTGTTTTATTATGACATATAAACTAATGTAAGAGATTCTAAAGATTATGGAGTAGTGAATGACAGTAAAATGAATAGATTGCTACATAATTTTATCCCATGATCCTATATACAAGATGAGATGTTTATAAATGTCTTAATCGTCCTTGTTTATCACACTACTTTCATGGGTGTGAGCAAAATTTCTTGCGAGGTGGTTGTTTCCCATGATCAGATGATGAGTAATAGGTATGTGTCACTGAACAGTATAAACCAGCCATATCAAATGTTGAGCAGGTGAAAAGACCTGTGTATTAAACCTTACAAACAGAATAGAGTAAGCTGGACAGGATCAAAAAAGGGAGAAAAAAAACACCCATACCAAATTACTGGTAGTACCGGTACCACAGTTCAGTCTGGAAAAAAAGAAAAACAACTAATGCAATAAGATGATTACTATATGCATTCTATTTTTATTTTACAATATTTAAATTAATAATTCAGGAATATCAAATTAGATTTATCATGTATGGAATTTTCAAATTTATGTTTGACATGAATCTGGAGCTACGTTTAATCTCAAAATAATTATATAAAAAAATATTATACCTCTTGAAATTAAATAATACCATGAACTACCTACCAACAGAAATACAGTATGCTGGACTATAAATGGAACCGACCACACTTCAATCTGTAAAAAAAATACTTGAAATTATAGTCTGTCCAGGGTGCCAAAGAATACACTTAAAATCTAATGGCAGCTCATTGTAATATAGGTTACATTTGTAAGTTTGAATCTGTAGGTGTTACCTAAAATCATATATTTTTACCAATCAGTTTATTTCGTAATATGTAATAAATATAATTTGAAGTGGGCCTGTATTACTCTGGTAATTCGATGGTCGGCCTACTTTAAATTTTATTTATTTCATATTATTTATCATATATAGAAATTATGAATTTGTCTTTAAAACATACACGGAGGTACTACTGTTGATACATGTTTTGATATAATCTCACTATAAATAGATCACTGGTAACCCCCCCCCCCCCCAGGATTTTATGATGCTGTCTAGTGATTAATTAATTAAATGTAGAAAAATGCTTACTGGAGTGCAAGTCTCCTAATATAATATAATGTTGCAAACAACAACAACAATATATGTAACAACAACAACATAAATACTTTCGCTGCTCAGAGAAAACGTACAGCCCGGCAAATGCTTATTGACACCTCATTATGACGAGGAGCATGAGCTTATTCATTAAATGTATATGGCATAAAATGCCGGTAAGGAAATTACCAGAAAAGTGGCAAAATTGTGAGCGTCGTATGTATTTAACATGGGACGGCCGCCATGTTGAATCTCCCGCTGGAGGCTGCCATTCGATGGCCAATACCAACCACCTCGCTGGGGGTCTAATATTGGAGCCTGCGAAATGGAGCATGCGCCTCCCCTGTGGGGAGGTTGGGCCAATACCAGACTCAACCCATTCTCGTCTCGCGGGTAGACACGGCTCTCTTTGAGAATGAGACTCAACCCTCGCATCGATCGGTATAGGTGGACAATTTTAAAAGATATGTATAATAACAATATGCTATGTGTAAAGGTTGCTGGTGCACTGACAAACTTTTTTCAATCATTCACTGGTGTTCGTCAGGGCGACAATTTAAGCCCAAATCTTTTTAAGATTTTCATTAATGATCTACCATCCATATTTGATAATTCATGTGACCCGGTATTCCTTGGGACCACACCTCTCAATTGTTTATTGTATGCAGATGATGTTGTGCTATTGTCTGACAGTAAGGTAGGTTTACAACTATCCCTTGATAAACTACAATTATACTGTGATAAATGGAATCTGGAAGTGAACATAGCTAAAACTAAATGTATGATATTTAACTGTAAAAGTGGAACATCTCCAAAATCATTCTGTCTTGGTGATGCCCAAATAGAAACAGTACAGTCGTACACATATTTAGGAATTACATTTAACCCATCTGGAACGTGGAAATTGGCCAAAGTTCAACTGAATGGCAAGGCATCTAAGGCATTCTTCAAAATTCGAAAATGTTTTTCATGTAACCCTCCTGGAATCTCCACTTCTTTGCATATATTTGATCATACTATTAAGCCTATTTTACTCTACTGTTCAGAAATATGGGGATCATCCATTGTTACAAAATTGAGTAAAAAATCATTTTTAGACAACTATATTAAGAATGAACCACTTGAAAGACTTAACTTGAAGTACTGTAAATACATTCTGGGGGTCAACTCCAAATGTACAAATTGTGCTGTGTTAGGTGAACTCGGTCGACGTCCTATGCTAATTGATGTTATTTGTTCAATGCTTAAATACTGGCGTCGCTTATTTGAAATGCCTGATGATACGTTATTAAAGAAAGCTTTTGATTTTTCTATCAAATTGGACACCCAAGGAAAAAAGACCTGGGTAACGGGTATTAAATGTATATTGTCATTCTTAAATCTAAGTCATTTATACGAACAGAAAAAAAGTTTATCTGTTGGTAGCTTAGTTTCCAAAGCTGCAAGAAGTTTCTCTTCTGTATTTTGTAACTGGTGGAATGAACAACTGTTTACCGACCGTCCCAACGTAGCGTATGGTAACAAACTCAGAACATATAGAACCTTCAAGCTAAATTTTGTGTTGGAACCTTACTTATCTATTCTGAATCGAGATCATCGCAGTGACTTATGTAAGCTACGAACAAGTAGCCATGACCTTCAGATTGAGAAAGGTAGATTTGCCAAAGTACAGTCACTCCCCCTTAATCGGTACACCGCCCAAACCGGGACACTTCCGGGTTTTTGCACGGTTTTTCTCGCGTACTATCGCGCGATTTCATTGGACGAGACTTTTGTTCGGTGGCGGGAAATTCGATCTTCGCTGGGAGCTTGCTTCGTCACTATTCGGTACGTTTTGTTCTGTTTTCGGAGTATTTAACGAAAGGAGGTCATCGTGGTGCACTCAAAATATCACGTGATCACATAGTCTCTAACGTTTATCTCCCTTTAATCGTATATAATTCACATTTATCTCCTTTTTTAAGCAAACTTTTACATGTCACTTGTCGTCTGGCATCATATATTGTTCAAACCAGACAAGGAAGAGCTGTGTGTTGTTTGTTTTAGCAGTATGGCAAGATTGTTTGCTGTGTACAATTCCCCCAAATCGGGACAGTTGTCAGAGTGGCACAAACAGTTGTGTTGTATTGTGAAAGTCACCAATATTCGACAACCGGTAGTCTAATATAAATGATGTGATTTTACGTTAACAGAATGGATGGCTGGCATTGTATCGCTGCAATAAAAGTGAGATAAGGCTTTTTTCTAGTGGCAGATGTTATAGCTCAGGCGGTAGCACGTCCGCTTTAGCAATTTTGCGTCGCGGGTTCAACTCCGAAGAGTGCATTTAGGATTTTTCGGCAAAACATGCACATTTTCACATTTTTTGAATAATGAGACTTTTCCCAGAGAGAAAAATACAATTAGGTCCACTAAACAGAAATTGTTTATCATCCTTTCATTTTTGTTTTTCATTTTTCTGAACTCAGAAACTCCAGCAAAAACGCTGTCGATACAGCGGACATACAGTTTATACAGATGAATCGTTCACTAATTAATTTTGCACTGGGAGGAAATATACATCTGAAACGCCCGTACATCATATTTTCGGCAAATAATTTTTTTGTTGGTATTGCACTTTTGTACACGCGGGTGTTTTTATGTGATAGGCCCCTACGCGCGGGTTGATAAATAATACATTTTTAGTGGGCCTATAAGCACGTAATAATTGTTATAATTGGAAGGGCTCGAGGGACGAGGGTCAAAAGAAAATTAAAAAATCCTATAATAGGTACACATATATCATTGTCGTGACAATAGAAGGATCTGTTCCAATGAACATTGTCCAGCATTCAGCGTCATTGACGTGTTGTAAGCCACAGCTGGGTTAATTGATATTGTATAATAATATACGGAGATGTGAAACAAGATGAGTTTTTTTAATTATAATACTGTTATCATATCAGCAAGCTCTCCCTTTCAATCTCTCAGGCTGCTCTTTGTGGTGTCCGATTTCCAATGGAGATTTAAATACAAGTGAAGTGAAATCGTCAGCCAAGAAAGTGAACAACATGTACCGTATACTCGCAATATTAACTAAGTGTTTAAAGAGAAATAACTTAATACTTTAAAACATTTTTACTGAAGTATCCTGTCCGACTTGCTTAGACTGTGCATTGGTCTTATCTATTAAACTAGTAAGAGAATGTGCACACAATTGCTGGAGCTAAACTATTATCCTAGATACTTTGCCGAAATATTTAGCGGGGATTGTCCTATGAGGTTCTCGGGTCTCTATTTGCACTTAGATCCAGGCAATGATAACCGAATGACCGTGCACATGTCCTCTGATAAATGGACATGGTTTCAGTGGTTGTAGAGGTGCCATAAAGCTGGTTGGTGACTGAATACGATTTGGAATTTTTAAAATAATTTTTGAAGAGAATACTTCACGTAGTTTGGTACCTCCGACATGAAGTCGATACATCGCAGCATCATACGCATGTTATGATCGTACCTAGAAATTTCTTTACGCAGTAGAACGTAAAATGGCCTTAGTTATAAGATGCGCAACGGGTGTGTGTGCGGTTTTATCGCCTTGAACGTCCACGTAATTAATTGTAGCTCCGGTGTAGCCTTGTTCCATACTACGTGAGAACAACTCACGTAGTATGGCACAAGGCTACACCGGAGCTAAATTAATTGACGTCTTCCCCAACAATATTTAGTCACCAATGCCACTCGTACTATTGGCCAGTCTATGACATCTGTACAACCATTAAAAGCATCGCATCTTTTCGCGTCTTTTGTAGTCAAGGCATAAGTATCCGCCACGTCTCTATCATTGTACAGCCGCTGATTCCGACCGAGGCATTCGTGCCCCTGTGGAGTCCCCTAATGTCCCATGACTAAGTGTGTCTGGTGCCTACACTGTAAATAATAAGTATTTTGAAATACAACACTTTTCTGTCCCCAGTTTAAAAACGCATTTCGTGTCTTGAAATAAACATCAGTGTTCCTACACAAAACACCAGTGTGTATAAACAAAACACGTGTGTTTGAAGTGTCTTGAGCGGAGAAGGATTTTAAGTACCAGGTACGAACTTATGGGCGCAAAGTCTTTTTGAAGTGGGGACAGAAAAGTGTTTCATTTCAAAAAGACTTTGCGCCCATAAGACACACGTCCCAGCTATCTCCAGATGACGGACACTCGTCATTTAATAAAAGCATAGGAAAAGGGACATCCCAGGGACACTCTTAGCCATCACATCTCGACACCGCTGGGAGGCGCTTCGAACATCCAGGAACCGCTGACCAATTATACATTCTGACTATGAACCAAGCATAATTGTATGGAATAGTGCAGATAAAGCGCCTCTGGCGACCAAGAGGCGCAAAATGTGCTGGTCTCAATCAGCGGCTGTGCAAGAGATTGAGGGGCGCAAGACGGAGGCTGATTAAATGGGTGTAGATTTCCAAGTGAACGCGATCATTCAGTTATCACCACAGGGCTAAGTAGCACTGTTTTGTCAGAGATTTTTTTGAAAATTTAATTTTTAAAATTTTAATTTTTTTTTTGAACATCTTGGAAACACTAAATTATTATATAGCTTACTATAATACTCATACATGGTCATATTTTAAAGCGCGAACCCGTGTTTGCCAAGCATGGAAAATTACACTATATTTTCCACGCGCTTTAAAATTTGACCATGTATGAGTATTATAGTAAGCTATATAATAATTTAGTGTTTCCAAGATGTTCACAAAAAAAAAAAAAAAAAATAAAAAATATTTTTTTATTTTTTTTTTAAAATTTAAAAAAATTAAATTTTAAATTTTCAAAAAAATCTCTGACAAAACAGTGCTACTTAGCCCTGTGGTTATCACTGTCTGGGACTAGTGCGAATAGAGATCTGGGGAACCAGGATGGGGATTGTCTTCCTCGTCGGACAACACCTCTGTGTGTTAGCAGTGCATCGATGTCGTCAGGATTTTTCGGTGCTGTGAAAGTTTGATCGTGAAAACTTATACTGACATATCATTTTGGGGAAATTTTCCTGAGTGAATTCCTGTTAACCTTTTCCAAAACATTATACCTTTTTTGACCATATTTCATTAACAAATCTCAACTGCAGTTGCTGAAGCCATTATTGTCATAACACAACTTTCGAAAATAGACTGACGGTGTCAGATTTAATTGGGACTTACACAATAACACAACGCCAATAACACAATGACGATGTATGTGAATTTACCAAAACGCATGTAGGTGGGTTTTGAGTTCATAATTACACTTGAAAATATGGTCTACGCGCAATACTAATTTCCTTGTAACACGGTACATCTAACATGTTTTCTTCAGAAATTAAACGACAATGGCCAAAGACTTACAGAACAGATACATCAATGCACTTAGCGACATCAAAGAACAATCCCTCTCAGTCAGAAAAGCAGCAGAGAAATGGGAGGTGTCGAAATCAGCTCTCCAGAGACGAATATCCGGGGAAGTGGCTGTTTCGATAACTAGCAATGGCCGCCACACCTGTCTTTCCGAGGAAGAGGAGACCATTCTAGCTACTTACTTAATTGAGATGTGTGACCGGGGATTTGGACTCACTGTGGATAACTTCTTGTGCGCCGTTCAAAAGTTCTTGAAAAAGGAGAAAAGACCAAACCCCTTCAAAGACGACAAACCGGGACTGCATTTCTGGGAATTATTCAGGAAAAGACACCCTCAGATCAAACGACTTAAAGCTAAATTGCTATCAAAACCACGGGCACGAGTTAGCCAGGAAGACCTGAACAGTTGGTTTCGGTCATATGAGATGTTCCTGTCTGACCTACAGTTATTGAATTCACCAGGAAGTATTTGGAACTGCGACGAAAGTGGGTTTGCTTTGCAAGGAAAGCCGGGCTACGTTATCGGGCCATCAGACCGGAAAACCAGACCACCACAACTGGCAGCTGCGAATGGAAAACAGCAGATAACTGTCCTGGCGTGTTGCAGTGCTTCCGGAACAGTCGTCCCGCCTTTCATCGTCTTCCCTGGCAAAAGACATCCCAAAGGAACCTCTTTGTTTACAGGCGGAATCGGTAACGATGGAGGTGCTCTCAGCGAAAAAGGCTGGATTAATACCGAAATATTCTACAGTTGGCTCGCTAATCACTTCCTACCCAATATACCACAGACGAGACCGCAAGTGCTGCTGTTTGATTCTGCTTCATCTCACGTCGACTATCACGTTTTCAAGTTCGCCAAGGAGAATGGTATTGAGCTCTACCGCTTCCTTCCAAATGCTACCCACATCATTCAGCCGCTGGATAACAGTTTCTTTGGGAACTTCAAGACTGCCTGGCACGCCGCCACACGCGCATATTGTACTGAAAACCCAGATTCTCCATTGACCAAGTTCAAATTCTGCCGGGTTCTCAAAGTGGCTTGGTTGAAGGCATCAACTCCAAATATCGTGGTCAGTAGTTTCGCCAAAACGGGGATTTTTCCGGTGAACAGAATGGCAATTCCCACCCAAGTTACCAAACCGGCCCAAACGTACACAGGGGAAGATGTAGCCAAACAAACGACGAACCCCGGGGAGGAAGCTTTGCAGATCTTGGAGTCATGTATCAAGCCGCAGGACAGGAACCGATATCTTCTCCGACAAGCCGAAGGTTTCGACATCGAAGGGATAAGTCCTTGCTATGATGCCTGGAGAAAACTCAAACGAAGAGTCAGTGGATGCACAGTTCCTCCTAAGAACAGTGAATTAAGTGGTACGTCTAGAACCAGCGAAGTCGTCGCTTTGACCGTTTGTCCAACCACTTCTAGCAGAGGATCTACACAGCCCCATCGTGCGTCAGTTAACATCGCCAATCTGCATGAGATTCTAGTTTACCCTTCAGTCTCCTCCAATAGGCCTACCCAAACTAGCAACGTATCTCAAAGTCTGCCCGCCTATTTGACGGGTGCCTCGTCCATGCGAATAATGGAAGAAACACAGCTGGGGAAAATGAAAGTGTTTGCTGCAAAACAAAAGCGACAACGTGAGCTGGAAAATAAACGGAAAATGAAGCCGTCTACCAAAAAATCCAAAGAAGATCTGTCATGCCGGAAAAAGTCCAGAATTGCTGACAAGTGTAGAATCTGTAGTTTTACCGAAGACGACGACAGCGGAAAGGTCCTTTGGATTTTCTGTGAAATGTGCATGTGGTGGATGCATGTGCATTGCGTTCCCGCCGGTCATGATCTGTCATCCTTACACGACAAGAAGAAGAAATTCTGCTGTCATTTCTGCACTGAGGTTAGTATTTTAAGTGTCCCTTTTTTTCATTGTAGAAATGGAGACAATATGCCTGGAAAACGCTGTGATTAAGGGGTACCACGCATTCCAGATAGCAGCTCCAGTTGACATTTCCCTACGTGTCTACAAAGAGTATGGGAACAATTTCGACCAGTATGCCTGCCTCGTATTCATGCCAGAGGCCGAGGACCTACCAAAAGGGAGGGGGAGAGAAGTTTTTGACAGTACGAGGAACTGGTTGACACTGGGAGAAGTGGCCGGTTTACCCATTGGCCATGTTCCTAAGGGTCTTGCTGAAGGGGTCTGGAGAATACTTGACACCGATCTTGCTGAAGTTTTCTGGTGAGGGAACCTATGACAACACAAAACTATAACTGATATATCTAGTTTCAAGGCAACGTAAAAATCAACACACATTCAATAATTATATACAAGTTGTGTTGTTATCTCCTGCAATAGAAATTCTTCTCTCTTGTTTCAGTAAAGTTACCGGATCTCCCACGAAGTCCTTCGATCCGTGGCCGCACTGGACGGAAATAGGCGGTGGTGTCGTGGTGCCCTGTATATATCAGTTTGTGACAAAGGGAAGTGAGCCTGCTGAAAAAGTTGTTATAATTCTGGGAGACTGTGTGAAAAAAATGAAGCCAGGTCCTGGAGACGTTATGAGAGTGAAGTATTAAATGTATAGATTGGGTTACAGGCCTCTCGCGGGTTCCACTTTTTCTAATTTTGATTCTGTGAAATCGACCGGTATCATCATATAGACTGCGCATGGCATCTGTACATCGGTATTGTCTGCCCGTGTGGGCGCCCGATTGGCAATACATTCATTCATGCTAGTTGAATATTCCAGCGTTTTTCGTAATCGTTGTTCCGACTGTCAGTGCTAAATAATAATAAACGAAAGAGGATTGTATATAGATGTATATAGATATGTATTTCATTGGTATGACACTCATGTTTCTTGTTATTCATCCAGAGCGGAGTGGCAGAATATTTCCCATCTCGATCTTCTTTGCGTCCTGTACTTCGCCTACTATTGGGTAGGGTGAATCGCATGGTCCAGTGGCGTCGGAGCCGGGAAAGTGGGGGGGGGGGGATATAAAGTTGGGACAGTCGTATTTGTATGTACTGTATGGAAGAGGAGACCTCGGGATATAATATATGCAGGGCATTTCATAAAAAAAATGGTATTCATCTTTCAATTCCCCATGTAAGAATTTCGCAGCTGGTTAATCAAGAGAATTTCAGAATTTTAGAGCACCATCGGGCTCATTATTTGTAATGGTATGTTGTGGCCACTATCGTCACTCCCACTCAGCTGTGTCAGCCGTCGGGTAGGGGGCCGGACTGGGCCATCTCCCACTCAACCCGGCGGTTTGGTCCAGCGGGGCGGGCTCTCTCGACCTCCTAGGGGGCGCAACTGTCGGTAGGAGATGGGAATAGAGCCATCGCCGACAGGCTGCACCCCCAAGGGGGCTGACTTTGTGACGATGAGGCAACAATAATTGAACCATGTGTGTTTGGGGGGTTGGTGGTCGATAAAAGCTAACGTTTCGTTTGTGTGTCAGATATCATTGTAACATAATGATACAGACGTGTGGGTGTCTATATATGTTTCTTTATTTTGGTCGTATTGTAACCAGATATTCGGGTGTTTTATATTCTGGTCTGTTGTAATTGGTTTTTGTGGAGCGGTGATTTTGCTCTGTAGTCACGTGGCTGTTGTATAGGCAATGGAGGTTTACAGTGCTGCGATTTGCATGCTCCGATTTGCAGATCAGATTCTTCTCTTGTTATTCCGTTCGCAATGTGAATCAAACTGTTTAATATGCCAATTTGCATGGAATTTGCATTTGCGATATTGGGCAATTAGCTGATTTATAAAATTTGAAAATCAAGCTAAAACTGCGTTTATGTTATTTCTATTTTTGTTCATACTATTCTCTTCAAACGCACCGGAGCCCTCACACCCAACAATGTTATAACAAAATGGTCAAAACGAATAATATACATATATTTGGTGGTCGAACCGGTGAAAGCAGTCACAAGAACGACCTTAACAAATGTGGTCCAGAATGCGACCATGTCATGTTGCACGGTCGAAGGCAATCGAATATTTCATGGTCGCTTTCCACCGAGGACACTCAAGATATTAAAATATCTCCGCTCACAGCTGGGTTTATCAGTGCCCAGGGTAAAAGGGACTGAGGGCACTCTCGTGTCCTGGCACGCGTAGTCACCGTCGTGATCAACCTGCTTACACAGGGGCGTCGTTAGGGGGGGGTCGTCCGGTGCGAACGACCCCCCCTTGGCCGCGCCAAAAAAAAAAACAGAAGAAAAAGCAAAAGAAAAAACAAAAAACAAAAACAGAGAAAACAAAAACAAAATAAAAAAAAGCATAAAAACATAAAATAAAAAAAACATAAAAATTACAGATAGAGTGCCAAGACGTGAGTGGTGTGTAAAAGACCCGTTTTGTTTGTGTCAAACCAGGAAGTCAAATGGAGTCCGGCATATTCTTCAATATCGATGCGGGTTTATGCTAAACAAATGTGAAAATAGAACCATAAATCTATATACATTGTGTTCAGATTTGTTTCCGAGAAAACGGGTAAAACGCATTTCCGGCAACCGGAGACCCGGGAGCTTCCGGGGCCTAGGCGGACCCTGGACCCTCGCCTGTCAGGCTGTGACGATCGCTCATTTTAGCTTTGTGTAAATGAATCGCTATCATATTGGTTCTAATGTTCCATCATGTAAAGGTCATCGGTTTTTTATGTGTTCTTTTTATGTGATAAATATAACAGTCAAATGGATTCAGGCATGAAGTATGATTTTTTCAATATCGATGAGTGCTTATAAATGCGAAACATACGTGAAAATAGAACCATAAATCTGCATACATTACGTTCGAATTTATTTCTGGAAAAACTCTTAGAACGCGTCTCTGGAGATCTGGAATTTCGGAGCTTCTGGGGCCTAAACGGCTCGTGGACCCTCGCCTGTTGGGCTGTGAGGATTTCCTTGTTTTATCTTTGTGTGAATGAATCGTATCTGTAGGCATATTGGTTTCTCTCCCAAGAACTATAAGTCATCGTTTTGTATGTTTTAAATATAACTAGAACGTCAAATGGATGAAGGCATGAGGTGCGATGTTTTCAATATCGATGCATGCTTATAATTGCGAGAAAAAAAAAATCGTGAAAATAGAATCATAAATGTGCATGCAGTATGATCAGTTTTATTTCCGGAAAAACGTTCAGAACGCATCTCCGGCTATCTAGGACCCCGGAGCTCCCTGGACCCCCGCCTGTTGGGCTGTGATAGTGGTCCCCAACTTTCAACTACGTTCCGACGCCACTGGGTTAGCCTACGAGGTATATAGGCCCAAAGCGTTATTATTGTGTTTTCAAGATGACAAGAGAATAAAATATAATACTGATATTTGACAAATGACGTGTTAGTTTAATTGTTGGAAATCGCTCAGAATGCATCTCAGGCCATCTAAGGTCTCAGAGCTGTATAATATAACCCTAAATCTGCATACATTATGTTCAGATTTAATTCCGGGAAAACGCTTAGAACGCATCTCCGGCGATCTAGGAATCCGGAGCTTCCGGGGCCTAGGCGGCCCCTGGACCCTCGCCTAAAGTGCTATGATAATCGACCCCCCTTTGAAAAATCCTAGCGACGCCCATGTTACATGGGCTGTATTTCGCTGGCTTATCACCCCAGCTTTCGGTAACTCTTCAATGTGTGAAGGCGGCCACATTTCGGCCGGCGCGGCCTTATCACTGGAGATAACGTATTGAATACGTAACTCTTAAATTTCGTTATGTGTGTTCATGGCTTGGTTCGCATAGCAATATAAATTTGATTGTAATAACTGTTAAATTAATCTATGATCCTGTAAGAAAACGGCAGACACGCAAACCATCGTAAACCGTTGGAACAACGGTGCGGAGTCGGAAATGTTCGGGGGTGATTGGATCATAAATAAACATTCACACGTGCTCAGGAAGAGCGAGTTTGAGAGCATGGTGGTCTTATCCAAGGCTGTTTTCCAAGATATGATGCAGTATTTCATCTGAAGCGGAGAATATCTTCTGCATATGTATTGATTCTATGAGCAGAGGCCCTTTGTGACTGTAAATTTACCCGTGGCATACAGGAGAAATCACAGAGGTCAACGGCGATGAATGCGGGCAGTGATTATACCAGATATCTTACATATCACTGTGGGCAGTTTGCGTCGTGATATGACTGAAAAATTGTTGAAAACGACGTTAAATCCTACTCACTCACTCACTCGTTCGACCAGGAATTTCCGACCCTTTCCTCCATGCATGGTCGGATACCCTTCAACTATAGTTTACATGGTTGGAGCGATCATATATTTTCTGATAATGTACGTCGACCTACCCTTCTTAGAGATACTGCATAGTCCGAATGTTGGAAAGGACACGGACTTTCCAAACGGACTTTCAAAATTATCAAATCAATTTGTCTTATGAATAACGATAGAATCACAAAAACAACCTCAAAATGCAATACAATACAATACTTTATTTCCATATATGAATCATACAGAAATTAAAAAGAACATAAATTAAAACAAAAGACAATATGACAATTACTGTGTTAAAAAACAATTTGCTCCTAATGCGTCAGAGTGACTCAATGAGGCCCACAGCGGCTGCTCTTTCCCATGAAGACCGACCCCTCCCCGTCCCAATCGTCGGCCTCCATAGGAGTATGCAGGTGATTATAGTGTGAAGACGTGTTGTTTTATATGGCGGAAATCGGCCAGAATGCGTCTACATCCATCTAGGAGACTAGGAGCGCGGAGCTTCCAGACCCTAGAAAGTTCTATGATAGTCGAACCCCCACTCCTTTTCGGGAGCTCCCGTCGCCCCCGAGAGTTGCCAGGCAGAGGTGACTTGAGTCGTTAAAAACGATGGTCACGGTGTTGGCGGTTGTTTCGTCAATGCCAAAATGACGCATGTTTCACAACCTATATTTTGCTGCGTTTCTCATCAATTGTCATTCAAATTTCACTTTTTCGATACTGAGTAACTAAAATATCACATTTGATGACAAATTGCGAACTTGTTTGCGTTATTTTTGTCGCAAATACTCTGTTAACTGCTGTCCCGATTTGAGAGGGTGTGTCCCGATTTGGGAGAGTTATCGCCCTTACTTCAGATGGCGCTTCAGTAGCAATGGTCCGCTTTTCGACAATAATACAAATACGGCAAAATACACCCAGAAGCGAGTAATTTTTCTGCATAAGAGAAGTCCAGCTCAGGCCACATGGTTTGGTTTACACGGCGCTAAACGAAAACTGTCCCGATTTAGGGGGAGTGACTGTACCAGCAGATAAGCGTTTATGTACTCTTTGCAATGCTGGTAAGGTTGAAGATGAATTCCATTTTTTAATGGAATGTAATAAATATGATAATTTTCGGGACATATTTCTATTTAAATGTGATAGCATGAATGCCAACTTTTCTCAACTCGATATTTCAAACAAATTTATTTGGCTCTAATCGTGCGAGGATCCAATTATTGTGAAAAATTTAGGTAAGTTTGTTCATGATTGTATGAGCGCACGTAGCAATATGATTGATGGTTCGGCATCTAAACATGACAAATGTGTTACTGGTACAGGAATAACAGATGTTAGCTAATATACGTTTTTAGTGTTACAAACAGATACCCCTAGTCAGTAAGATCATAATTTATTGTAAAATGCCAGCGAAATCGCTGCTCCTGGCATTATTGTTCCTTGTATCACGACTGTTATTTTTCTGTAAATCAAATTATTTCTAATCAACTAGGTTATTCTATATGTATATATACTTAATTATCTTCGCTTGATTGTATATCTGCTCGATAACGGGCGCTGTGATCAGCAAATAAAGAACCTTGAACCTTGAACCTTGAACCGCTGGAAAATTGGCCGCTCCGACGTAGGGAGGACAGGACCGGATAGCTCTGGTTTCGAGATTGTACCAGACTCCCATTACGCTGATGCATTATGGGAGCTGGGAACCCGACGTTGCGGCAATATCGAACTGAAAACAGTAATTATTTCTACTTTGGCTTGATTGTATACATGCTATTTCGAAAATAATTCGTATAGTGATAATAATTAAGCTGAATATATGCACAGCTGAAGTACAAACTAACCGTTAATGAGATTTCTCCAACACTTCCCGAGTTGACAAGTGTTAGAAACAGGGGTCTCCTTCAAGTTCTTGCTTTGGCGAAAATGAGCAAGCCTCATCTGCTTTCATTTGAAGTGAGCGAGTTTTTGGGCATTATCGGAGCCAAGTAAAATTTTGCGCAACTGCTAAAGCTGATGCTGATTTTGGCATTTTTATCACGAAATTTTATGAAAATCTAACCTAAATGTGGGTTTAATTCACCAAAACGAATTTCTCCATAGCCCCCCCCCCCCCCCCCGCCTCCCTCACAAGATTTACATGTTGAATTATTACGTCGTAGAGGCCAGTTCTTATGTTACAACATTGCAAACTCGATGTCATTGTGCTATAATAGCTTTCCAGGTATTGTTCATTTTCATTGATTCCGAAAAGATTTCTTTGAAATTTCAGAATAAAAAGGCACAAATTACATAGTGTGCAGAATTTCACTGCTCTCATAAAAGATGGTTTTGATATATTGATGAAATATTGTTATTTTGAACAGGTTAGGTTAAATACCTCATATTGGGTACTATACCTAAGTTGGGGTACAGTACCTCATTTGAGGTATAGTGCTATACCCCAATTGAGGTATAGTGCCATATCAATTTTAGTTTTCACATATTCGACATGCATTAATTCACAGATCTGTTTAAATGCTGGAGGGCATGGATCAGTTGATCACATATCTGGCCTTACTATCTTGGTCATTTTTCAGCAAATTATTATCATTAAACAGACTGTACATTTGAATCAATCCCATCGAAATTTTCAGAATGTCCCTACTGTTCCCCAACTTAGGTATAGTACCCCATATGAGGTGTTCAACCTAACCCGTTGAAATGTAAAACACACAATAGCTCAAGTTGGCCTTGTCCTCTAGTTTTGTACATGCCATCTCTATGTTGATTTGTGTTACAAGATGCAATGTTAAACTTAGCTAGCCTTGTCCTAGTCCGAGCTTCCTATTTCCCTTCATGCCAGATGATGGATAATTTCTGAGAGATTGTCGGAGGGTTAGGATCAGAGTTCTCTCCCATACAAGAAATGCAAAATAGGAGCGACCACGGGATCGCGCAACCTCATCCCAGTAAAAAAAAATTGAAAATAAATTTGGCCGATCTACAACAGTCAACTCATATATTTATTAATGAATAATTTCCCTTCATTGTATGCCCAAATTTAACAACATCCGTTTCATTGTTCGAGCTTCGTCTTTCCCTTCACCCAGACAATGGTTAATAAATGACAGATTGTCTTGGTTTAGAGAATTATCACCTTATTTCTGAGGGACCCTCTTTCTTTACAAATCATTCTGCCATTCTGAAGTAAGTACTGTAAGTAAGCTAGCTTTTATTTCTCTCATTATACAAAGATACAGGGCGAGAGAGAGAGAGAGAATAGAAGATAATACACATGTAATATTGCCTTATCGTACCGTGATATGACCTACATGACTTACATGTAGTCTCGGACAGAGCTTAAAAACAGTAGGTGTCTTCCCCGAGACAGGAGCAATGTGCACAGCAAATTAGAAGTTGATTGCCGAAGGCATTTAGAAGCTATCCGACGAAAAAGATTGGACAAAAGGGAAATTTGCATATAAGAAGATTTGCATATAATAACAAATGTAGATAAAACACAAGTATCCAGTCTTGGACAGAGCTTAAAAACAATAGGTGTCTTCCCCTAGACAGGAGCAATATGCACAACAAATTAGAAGTTGATTTCATGGGTAATTCCAGACCCTTCAATGGGGAGGCGCTTTGCTTGTGACCGCTAGCCTCAGACCGGTGAACCAGCATGGGTTCAAGTCCCGCTGGTGCACGTGCACACAAAAAGTTTAACAGTTACTTACCGACGGGTGGTGCTGCTCTCCAGGTAAGCTGGCTTCCTCCACCATTCAAACTGGCTGTCACCAGATGAGTGAAATAACCTTGACATCAAACCGAATCTCCCCCTCCCCATCCCCCTAAACAGGTGGTGGGTATATGTTTTGGAAAGCCCTCAATCCTCAGAGAATATAGCATGTTTTTTTCTTACAATATTTCTATTATCTTTCAGGTAAAAATCAGAAGGATAAACATTTGTCATGCCGAAATCCAAAGAATTTGTATCATCGTCTGAGTCTGATGATGAGGTAAGCTTACTCTACATACATGTCTCAAAAATGTGCAAGAACAACTGGTAATTTCAACCCCAAGAGAATATATTCTGTTGTATGGTATGTGTAGTACAATTCAAATTGCAGTGCAACTACATTGTAGCATAGGCCATTGACAATAATTTATTTCCAGTGACAACTTGAAATTTTTCGGACCATGGTAGGTACAGTGATTATTATTAATTTGTTATTTTAACTTATTATATGCCCATCCTAAGATGAGGTTGTATAGTGCGATAGTGAGTTCCATTCATCCATCAGTTAACATTTGCATTGCGATATATCTTCAGTTTCAGGTCATGGATTAGTACAAATCTATACTTTACAAAGCAGAACTCTATTAATTTTGAGGTGAAAATATCAAATGTCAAGGTCTCTCTGACCGAAAATCACTAAATCATTAAAAATTGTAATTTAGAGTCTAGAGATGTGGATTGTGATGGCGACAAATGTTTACTCTTCGGCCAAGTTTGGCCACAGGGTATTGTCTGCATACGTTCATCTGTCTGTATCTCCACCTTGCTTGTTAACACACAATCCCTTGAAGAATTATTGTGAGGCTTTCCAATTCAGTTAACATTATGTGATATATCAAGGAGCCAAAGTGTGAGCAGAGGAGAGAGAGAGAGAGAATTTTAACGCCGCGTTCAGCAATATTTCAGCTACATAGCGACGATCAAACAAAATTCTAAGTGTTCAAGTTAATAACTTAGCGACCCAACACATTAAAACATACACACATTTAACTTATGCAACAAACCGATTTCTCTCAAATAACCTAAGACACAGTCCTCCCTCACCCGACCAAAAAGATCTTCTAAAGTAGTTGCTCGATGAAAAGAATCTCTTACAATCTTAAAATCTATACAGTCAATAAGAATATGTTTCACTGTGAGATCTTAGTCGGACTGTGTATGCAGATGGGATCATGGCTAAACTTTCCAAATTTGTCTCTCTTAATATTTGGTTTCTACAATCAAAGGCCTGCACTGGCGTATATTGAAGCCATAATGATAATATATCAAACTTTTTGTAGATGTTTATATGTATATTGTCACTAGTCTCTATTTGAAAATGTCAATATAAAGATTATTGCTCACCAAACCATTATTTGTTTGTCAATGAAAATTACAAGTTGGCTTAATAGAGCTTCTTGAAATTGGGAACTGCTAGGAACTGGCATAAGGCATTCCAAACAAAGTGGCAAAGTTGGAACTCCTAGGAACTCCATGGCATACCTTTTGGAACTCGGCAGACAAAGGATGGCTTATGCTATACCATGCAATGGAGCGAATGGTATATGCCATTCCAATTGGAACTCCTCCCCATCCAGATTAGAACACTAAACTGGGCATGGTGTATCCCATTTGAATAACTGGCATATGCAATTCCTATCACGGAACTCATGCCTAATTTCAAGAAGCCCCCCAACCAATCTTTGTCATAAAATACAGATTAATTTTCTGGTTTAATATTCCAGAGCATGTGTTGTGCAAATTTTGAATGTATATTACATGTAAATTTCTCTTGCCTGTGCAATTCAGCCAAAACAAAAGAAGAAGAAGGTAGAAAAGAAAGAAAGGAAAGAAGAAAGGAAGGAAGAAAAGAGAGAAGAAAAGAAGTCCGCCTCTGGCGACAAACAAATGGGCAAGGATGGAGAACACATGTTTCAGGTGAAGATGATGTAATACAGCAAATCAGTCATGCCAGTCAATAACTGAACTAAATATATCAGTTTTTTTGTCTCATTTGACAGCCTATTCATCATGCAAGGAAAACACAATAGGTGACTACGTGTAGGGAACCTTTGTTGAACCTGGAAAAACTACCTGACAGTGACATCAACATTGCACAGGGTATTCTCGGTTTGAAGATCCTTACATGACGAACTGCCCCATTTGACAATGTACTGTTTCTCTGGTGCTGTTAAAAGATTAATACAGCCAATGTATTAGTACCGTACATGTATGTTATATTCACCGCTGGTGCAAACTAGAATTATTCAACAGCTTATGATTTAGTGCTCTGCAGTTTCAATCATCTCAAAGTGGTGACATTTTTTATCCGTATAAACACATAACCTGAATAGTACAATGCAGATAGTTGCATCTATGTATTTATACACCTCTTTGAAAATGTAGGATAAGGATTAAGTCCAACAACTATAAAAATAAAGAGCAAAATGGATAATCGTTTGTTTCATATAAAATGTCTATGTTGCAGTTGTCCCGTATGCGCTTTGCCACTGTGAGTGAATTCCGAGGAAAAGTCATGGTTGGTATTCGGGAGTTCTACGAAGCCAGTGGTGAACTTAGACCAGGCAAGAAAGGTGAGTCAATGACTGGCACATTTGAAAGTCTGGTTTCCCACAACGATAGATCATCTTAACCAAAGTCAGATCAAACACTAGGGCATGAGGATTTTGTCCCCTGACCATGCTCTTGACATCCTCCAATCAGAGATTGTTCCATGATTCTGTGGAATGCTGGAGATTCATCAAACGCTAAAGGAAGTATATTGTTTTCATAACTATCTTAACAAGAGCGCAAGCGGCTTCAATATACGCCCATATATCTGGAATTACATTGGTCCAAATTTCAAGATTGTTTAATCGCCTTGATTCCAATTGGTAGCTAGCAATCCAGAGAAAGGTCTACAATTTTGTGCTTCTGAGAATGTAACATATCACATCTAAAATTGAATGATAAACTAAAATGAGCTTAAACTCTTGGAAACTAGGTGACCTTGGAGCAAGAACCGAGAGCTCACATATCCCACAATGAAATCGACAATAGTCAAGCACAAGAAAGTAGTAGTTTTCCTGCAAATAGATTTCTTTCAGACGAAAGAATTTTTCATGAAGGAAGAAGAAAGTGATGAAGTAAACCTTAGTTCTTGAGTTGATGTATGAAGGACCCCTCTACATATTGAATTAGTAAATGTATGGTTTTTATTTCACAACAGTTTAACTAAATGTAGCAGTTTCAAACACGGGACGGAGACAACGCCACAGGACAAATGCCATATACATGTAGGGGAGAGAACTCTGAATATTCCAACCTAACACATATAGTCAGCTAAACTTGGTTCAGTTTTGGAGGACTGTGACCTTGACATTTGACAAATTGATGTATGGCTCCTCTTCGCCATGCGAGTAAGGTGTTTGATACCATTCCATACCTTGTAACTAGAGATATCGCATGGACAACAAATGTTAATGGATGAATGGACAGAACGTAACATCACATTACATGACCTCGTCTTCGACAGGTATATGAAAATGTGACTTAATGATTTCCTGATTTTGGGGTCACAGTGACCTTGACCTTTGACCTTGACCTAAACTTTGGTACACAACACATCGTCTTCCATCAATGTATCAATGGACACAAAAAAATCATGATTTTTATGAATTTCATGATTTTGGGAGTCACAGTGACCTTGATATTCGGCCTTGACCTACATTTTGGTACGTGATACATCATGTCCCTGTAATGTATCTACTGACACAAAAAAAAGTAATTTTCAAAGATTTCTTGATTCTGGAGTCAGTGACCTTGACTATTGGCCTTGACCTAAATGTTGGTACATGACAAACCATCTCCCCGTAATTTCTCAATGGACCCAAAAATCATGATTTTTAACAATTTCACGATTTTGGGGTCACAGTGACCTTGACCTACATTTTGGTATGTATGTGACACATCGTGTCCCCCTAATGTGTATACTGACACCAAAAAAAATGTTATTTTTAATAATTTACTGATTTTGGGGTCACCTTGACCTTTGACCTTGACCTAATTTTTGGTATGCGACACTTCATTTCCTCCTATAGAATCCACTCACCAAAAATTAGTAATTATTTATGAATTCCTGATTCTTAGGTCAGACTGACCTTGGTGTCACATTGATCTTGACTATTGGCCTGGATCTTAATTTTGGTACATGACAAAAAGGCTACCCGTAATTTCTCAATGGACTCAAAAAATCATGATTTTTAACAATGTCATGATTTTGGGGTCACAGTGACCTTGACCTTTATCTTGACCTACATTTTGATATGTGACACATTGTGTCCCCCCAATGTATCTACTGACACATAGAAATGTTATTTTTAATAATTTCCTGATTTTTGGGTCAAATGACCTTTGGTATGCGACACTTCATTTTCCCCTATCGAATCCACTCACAAAAAATTTGAAATTTATAATGATTTCCTGATTTTTCATTCACACTGACCTTTGACCTCTGACCTCGACCTACATTTGGTATCACAACACATCGTTCCCCTCTAGGGCAGCCACTCACCAAAAATTAGAACTGTAGATGGAAAACTGTCAATGATCAATGATTTTCTGATTTTAGGCAACAGTGACCTCTGACCTTGACCTCAGTTTTGGTACACGACACATCGTCTCCACCTAGCGTATCCACTCACATAAAATTGCAACTGTGGATAGAAATGTTCGCAGATATAGACCGGACATGAACACTTCAGTGATTTTCTGTTTTTTATGCCAGTGACCTTTGTCCTCTGACATTGACCTTCATTTTTGTATGCGACACATCGTCTCCTCGTAGGGTATTCACTCACCAAAAAGTAGAACTGTAGATAGAAAACTGTCTCTGATAAAGACCGGACATGAGGGACGGACAGACGGACACACGGACGGAAACCGCCATCACATAATACGTCCACCTATTGGCGGGCGTATAAAAAGTGGATGGAAGATTCTTCCTGAACATTGAGACCCAACATAACAACATTGAATGAATCCTCCATCAGTCTTATTATTCTAAGGTATGCTGACCATCCAGTAGTTGTCCCACTCCATTTAAGTTGGAGGGGACTACGGAAATGCTGTTTGTCTGTGCATCTTGATCTTTGGTATAATGCTGCCTTCTGAGGACATACAGATTTGCTGAGGACTGACCATGACCTAGTTTCAATGGTCACGGAGATCAATAATTATACTGAACTCAATATTTAGGAAGCAAATTGAGCTAGTAGCTTGGTCTTTCATACAATGCAGCCGCTAGGTCAAGTTCAGTCTGGACTAACCTTGACCACAACGGTCAAAATATTATTACAGTATTTGTGAACATATCAATAATATACAATATCAGTATCAATAAGAGCTAGAGACTGGATCTTTATCACAATCCTGCCTCTAGGTTCACTGTGGAATGACCTTGACCTGTTTCCAAAGATCACCAAGGTCAAAATGTGAATATCAGTCATATATGCTTGTGAACACAATATGACTTAGTTCTTCATCTTCAGCACAATGCTGCCTTATGAGAGCCTCTTGCCGACTGACCTTGACCTATTTTCAATGGTCATGGAGCACAAAATTTTAATAGCTTTGAGAATGCTTTCGGCCTCCAAGCAAACTAGATAGTGAATCTTTGGCACAATGCAATCTCTGGGTCATGTTCACTCCATACTGACCTTGACCTTAATTTATAGGGCATATAGGTCAAAATGTAAATAGCAGTAATATTTGCTTGTGAACACAATATCAAAGGGACAAATTGACTCGGGTATTATTAACACTGGACAGATGTTGACCTACTTCCTAAGGTCACAAAGGTCAAATGGAATATCTGTAATGTATCTTCCTAAACTCTATATTTGTACAAATATTTCAGATCTACACTTTTAGGCTGTCACACAATGCTGCCTCGTTTATGCCAAATTCACTTGGAGATCTTTGTCAAGAGAATTTTATTAGTGAAGGGGACATCCGCTTTCAGACAGGCTGCCCAGTGGGGACCAGATCTGTTTGCTAGTCAGCTTATTTAAAATGGACAATTGAAAACTGGAGAGGTTCACTGGATGTAATACCCCAAATTTAGTTACAATCACTCCTGCATATTTGACTTTGCTTTCAATCATATTGAGATTGGTGTGCCGATTATTGAGAACCAGCCTTTTCTGAGAAACACTTGTCAGAGTTTGGAAATGACATGATGGGCTCCTCAACATTGCATGCAAGTGAATATTTGATGAGAATAATGAAAAGTGTATTTGTATGTTCCGAGTTATGAGAAAATGTTCTGAGAAAATGAACACTGTATGTACATATATATAGTATATATGCATGATTTTTGTTCTTAATACGAATTGCCTTCATTTCTCTGGACATTGAACTGGTTAAGTTATCATTTAATTACAGGGATATCTTTGACGTTGGAACAGTGGAACCGACTAAAAGAACAGATGGAAGATATTGATGATGCTGTGAAGGAAATGTGAAGTCCCAAATTGTTGAACAATGTTAACCTGTATATTGTGACGATTCGTTAATCCGTCGATTGTATTTTATAATATTCGCTGTCAGTTCAGACATGTACATATAATAATTTTCGATATGACGAATGACGATTTCCGACCCTGTATTTGTTGATTTTTCTCAATGTAATGTTCGTTCAATTTATAATTCTTTATCAGAGTGGATTAAATACCTTGTTCTTGTTGTTATCCTGTAGTTGTTGTTGAATATCTGGATGTGTGGAGTGAGATTTTCACGTTTATGCACATAATTTTGTTGGCAAACTTCTCCGATGTCAGCCATGTGTACGATGATATCAAAACGAGGCTATACTCTGAAACGCTGCATCTTATGGACGATAACGTAATTGTACTAGCGTTTCATGAATTGTAATTGTTCGAAATGATCTCTTCTCAAAGAGATTGTCTTTATTAATCACAACCTTTGAATGATTATTTGGTGATTAGCCGTTTACGACGCTAAACTCTCCTGAGGGTCGAGAGTATCACACTGGATTCATCTCACCAGGTGGCGCTGGGATCGTCTGCCCGCGAAAGTATAAAAGGCCAAAGATACTAATAATTCGGCACGTGGTAATCACCGGGTCAGCTACACAGTCCAAACAACTGTGAGAATAGCCAACGATATCCCAGCTATTAATTGTCTGTAACAGCCAACAGGATACTACCATACCTTAGGTAACTGGATACCATTGGAATATAATAATGAGTATGAGAAGCAGATAATTTTATTGGTGCAAGGCCTACTCTTCAATGTAAACAAACCGTTGTCAAGGAAATTATGGGAACCCCGATCCCCTACGAGATATAAATACGGGTGAAAAGAATTTCAGCTGTATGCATATTTACTAGTCAAATAGAGGCTAAAACGTGTTTTGCAGTGAAATATCTTTATCTTCAAGATCAACATTGAAGTTATTCAGCTATTATCTGATGTTATACATTCAGCCCCGAATTCCAGTGCCAAACCAGTAAATATATAATAACAGAAGAAACCAACAGGAATATACACAGAAGAAATACACAGACTGCATTCCATACATTAAATAAGAGATATTATAATTCGGGAGTGATTTAGTTCTCACTCAGTGGCGTAACGTCAGAGTCATTAGAACTGAATATCACTACCCGCTTTTATAAATCCGGGTGACCCCAAAATTAAAAGACGGGTGACTCCAACATCAAGGCGAAGTCGATTAAATTAATAGTTACTCCCAATTACGGACACGGGAAGGGTTTAGCTGATATTCTAGACTTGTTCTAGTTTAAGGCTTTAAGCATAGCCCGTGAAAGTTAATATTGGGTTGAAACGATACTGGTCAGCATTTCACGACCCGCATTTATAAACCCGGGTATCCCCTATAATAAAAGACGGGTAACCCCAACATCAAGACGAAGTCGATTAAGTTAACAGTTACTTCCAATTACGGACACGGGAAGGGTTTAGCTGATATTCTAGACTTGTTCTAGTTTAAGGCTTTAAGCATAGCCCGTGAAAGTTACATATTGGGTTGAAACAACGCCAGCATATCACTACCCGCATTTATAAACCCGGGTAACCCCAAAAGTAAAAGACGGGTATCTCACAGAACAAGATTTGACGCCTGTCAAGAATACAGGAGACGTTCATTTAGTAATTTGCACCAAAGCTTCATGGGAAAAGATTTAATACTCATTATAATCACACAGTATTCAGACTTATCCAGATTCTCTTCAATAAGCTATCACCCGTAAATAAATATCTGGATCTCGATGGCACATATCACCCGTAGATAAAAACCCGGGTGATCTTTCAATATCAGATCGTCACATAGATCTACGCCGGAGACTAGTGAACACAGAATCCCGGGATTGGATTATTACTCTTGGATGACAGACAGAATTATCAGTTTTAAAATACATGCTACGGTGCAAAGACGGAACTAACGAGTGTACAAAACCGAATTATCAATGCTATACCGGAGACAGCGTTGGAGAGAAATAACAACAAAACACGAATGTTCCCGAGAGACTTGCCTTTTATTATCATGCATCGAAGTTTGTATGATATGTACATATTAATTCAGATGGAATAAAATTTGATCTAGTTGAACATAAAGCGGCATTATTCTTACCGATATTCTTGATTAAGGATACTCGGTCAACTGTATAAATTCCGGATATTCCGGTGGTGTCAGAACTGATTAAATAATAATGGCGATTGGTATAACGTATTAATCAGCCATCCTGACCGATCAGCTGCGTAACAGTATTGGAGTGTTGTTGCACAGGTTGACCGTTACATTTTTGGTGTCCGAGAAGTGGGATTCAGAACATACCCTGAATTCAGTGATACTTACCCAGCCCGGAAAATCTTCAAATACCATATTCTCGGAACATTAATACAATAAAATACGATGGATATCGGGGGAACGTTTAAGACACCCGGACCAAGACGGAGCAGACGTGGAACTAAATCAGATATTCAGTCAACAGAAGACGACACGGCGAGCGAGGCCGAATTTCCCGATGTAAATCCAGCCATGGAACACAGACAAGTTATACACGAAATTGTCAATTCAAATGGGGTAACCATGGAAACTGAGAAAAACGTGGGATTAAACTCGGGAGACACGCTCGGAGTTGACAGACCTATGGGGGAACTACGTAAAGAAGTATCCAGTATGGTCGGAGATATATTACGTGGAACAATGCATGATGTAGCTTCAATGATCAAAGGAGCAGTAACGGAAGCAATTTCTAATCTTGAATTACCGACACCCCTTTCTCGTAATACCAGTGATATTACGGATTCTCACAATAAATCAGTTTCTGGGAATAAACCAAGAAATGGTAAAATACGGAAAACACCGCAAACAGAAAGTCGGAAAAGGATGACATCACCGCTGATAAATGAAAGTTCAAGCAGTGACAATAATGACTCCGATGATAGTAGAACTACCCACAGTAGTAAAGAGCGCAGTAGATGGACTGGAATACCTAGACAATCTAGCGCAAAACTACCATCATTCACTGGATTGGAAAAATGGGAAGTATGGCACAACAGGTTTAAGGATGTAGCCAGACTAAGAAGGTGGACAAAGGAGGAAAAATTAGCGGAAATTTTGCCCCGTTTACAAGGGAAGGCGGGAGAGTTTGTATATGGTCAGCTTTCTTGGGAAATACGGGGTCAATATGACTCGTTGGTAAATGAATTAGGACATCGTTTCCGACGGGTAGAAACTCCCAAAACATTTGGAGCCGCTTTCAGCAATAGAAGTCAGAAAAATTCAGAAAAGGTCGAAGATTATGCCGCTGAATTAAAGAGGCTGTATGACAAAGCATATGCAAATAGGGATTTTACGACCCGACATGAAGATTTACTGCGGAGATTTCTAGATGGACTGCACGATGAAAACGCAAGATTCCATGTGGAATACGTCAAAGACCCCAAAAACATCGACGAAGCGGTTTTTGAAGTAGTCAATTTTCTAGAAACGCAGAGAAGAAACGGGTGCAATTTGAAACGACCTACTCGTTTAGTGAAATTTGAGAACAAAGACGAGGAGACGACAGATATTGTCCCGACTGATGAACTGACAAAAGAAGCTCCATCGAATAACCGGGGAAAATTCAAAGGTGGGAAAAAGCCAATCAACGGCACCAGTAAAATTGCCAACACCGAAGAAACTGTAAATCAAGTACAGGAGTTACGTAATGAACTAAAGACGGCAATGTCTTCCATAACGGAACGAATAGAGAGAATGGAACAACAACCAAGAAACAATCCCCAATCGAGAAATCTTCAACAAACGCGACCACAAGATAACCACGGAACGAATTTTCAACCCAGGGAAAATTTTACTGGATGTTTTAAATGTGGTGGTTCTCACTATGCGAGATATTGTCAGAATTATCTCAAGGGACAATTAAATCCAAGAGCCCAACAATTTACCCCACAAACTAGATATCCTAGCTATGGAGAAAATGCTGGACCAAGAATTTCAGCAGGCAGCCATAATACTGGTATTCAACAAACAAACTACAAGGGATCGGCTCAATAGGCCGAGGGACGGTCCCTTACCATCACGGCCACTCTTTTGTTTTTGAAAAACCAGAAACTACATCTATACCACGTTATATTCCCGGGAAATCTAATTCATCACAATCAGTTAGAAGAGAAATTCCAAAATATGACGGGGTATACATTAAAGGGGCTTTAAATGGAACGGAAGTTACTTATACCGTTGACACGGGGGCAACACGGACTATTGTGTCTGATAGGATCTTTTCCCAAATTCCGGGTCGTCAGCGTCCAATGTTACGGAAAACAGGGAAAGGCAACATATCATGCGCAGATGGACGAACCCTGAAATATACAGGGAAAGGTGATTTCAAAGTTTCTCTTGGATCTCTTATATTCGAACAGGAACTGGTTGTCGCTGATATTGAGGATGATATCCTTTTAGGAACAGATATACTGCAGAAAGGCCCGGAAGGACCAGCTGATATACTGCTTAGTGAAGGGAAAATGATTCTTAACAAGGTAACAATTCCTCTGAGTCAAATTCCAACACCAAGAATTAGGAAAGTACTAGCAGTAACTGATACTAACATCCCTGGTATGAGTGAAATGATCATCGATGCGGTTATAAACAAAGCCACAGGGCGATCGGATGAAACTGTCTGCTTGATAGAAGGATCGCCGGAGTTTTCCGAAAAGCATTCACTTATAGTGGCACCCTGCCTCGTTGATACAGGGATTGAGACTGATTTTAAAGTTCGAATATGCAACCCTTTCGCTGAGTCCAGAATCATTAAACAGAATACATGCCTGGGGTATGCGGAGTCTGTAGATGATGATATTCAGACACTCTTAGACAAAGAAGGAGAAACTGACGAGGGAAATTTTGACGTTGTTCGTCGAATTCAGTTGATCAATGAGCATCCCAGCATCACGCGGCAAGTATCTCACGATGGCAAAAATAAAAGTGGTGGTAAATTGGGGGTTCCAAGTCATTTGAAAGACTTGTATGACGAAACAGTACAGAGGCTGGATCCAGACCATCATGCCGAGATAGCGGAGCTGCTGAACGATTACGAGGATGTATTCTCCAAAAACGAGTTTGATTTAGGATGTACAGATTTGGTGGAACATTCCATAGATACGGGTGACGCAAAACCCATCAAACAACCTCCAAGGCGGTTACCCATGGCATTCGCTGGTGAGGATAAGAAGGCTTTGGAAAACCTACAAAAACAGGGATGTATTCGGCCATCAACTTCACCCTGGGCTTCTCCAATAGTTTTAGTAAGGAAGAAATGTGGCTCAGTGAGGCCATGTGTGGATTATCGCAGAGTAAATTCAGTCACTCGTAAGGACGCTTTTCCATTGCCAAGAATTCAAGACTGTCTCGATGCTATAGAAGGCGCAACATGGTTTTCTACATTGGATCTTACATCAGCGTATAACCAAGTCAAGGTCAAAGAGTCCGATATTTCTAAAACGGCGTTCGTGACGAAATATGGACTGTGGGAATACACAAAAATGCCGTTTGGTCTGTGCAATTCTCCAGCAACGTTTCAGCGATGCATAGAACTTGCCCTGTCTGGTCTCCAGTGGGTCTCTTGTCTTTTATACCTGGACGATGTGGTCATATTTGGGCATACATTTGAAGGACATACACAAAGACTAAACGAGGTATTACAGAAAATCAGACTCGCATAAAATGTCACCTATTGAAAAGGGAAGTGGAATTTCTGGGCCATGTTGTTTCTAAGGATGGAATTCGTCCAAATAAGGCAAATATGGAGAAAATCATAGCGTGGCCAACTCCAAAGAACGTTACTGAAGTGAGAGGTATTCTGGGGTTGGGAAGCTATTACCGTCGTTGGGTGAAAGACTTTTCAAAGTTGGTACATCCACTCACCGAACTGACGAAGAAGGACACAACTTTTCTATGGACTCCTCAATGTGAAGAAGCTTTTATGGGGATTAAAGCAGCTCTTACTGGATCAGAGATTATGGGATATCCGAAAGATGGTTGTTTGTTTATCCTCGACACGGATGCATGCGATGTCAGCATTGGGGCAGTGTTATCTCAAATACAAGACGGGAGAGAGCGCGTTATTGCCTATGCAAGTCGTGTCCTTAACAAATCGGAAAGGAACTACTGCGTGACAGACAAGGAACTGTTGGCTGTCAAATCTTTCATTGAGTACTTTCGACATTATTTACTGGGAAGGAAATTTCTGGTGAGGACAGATCACCAGGCCCTGAAATGGCTTTTCAGTTTGAAGGAACCAAAAAACAGAATAGCGAGGTGGATAGAGATATTATCGGCTTTTGATTTTGAAATAGAATACAGGCCAGGAAAGCGTCATCAGAACGCTGATGCGTTATCCAGATGTCCTAATCCTAGGTTTTGTCAGTGTGATGACGAAGACAAACCTTTGAAGTGCGGCCCTTGTGTGAAGTGTCAAAAACGGACTTCAGAGATGCAGGGAGTAAGCACAGAGAATTCGGAGATAGTAGATGAACTGCGGAGAGCAAAGTCACAAAGTGAAGCTCATAGTGGTTTTGATCACATTAAATTAGTACGGCCTATCTGTTTTCTTCATAGATTAGGGAGTACTGTATTCTGGTATGTGAGAAATTTGATATTACTGTTGCTGAATATCATCACCTGGAGTAACCATGGATTTTCAGACCAGAACGATGTAGCAAATCGAACTTGGCAGGAAAAGGTTATGGTGCATGGACAGCACGAGACAGATCAATTTAAGAAACTTACTCAGAATGACACCCATATGGACAATTCGGATAGTGGTTGTAGTCGAAAAGCGGGAGAGACACCATGGATGCAGGGCTATGCAAGATCAACATTGCGGAAAAAACAATTGGAGGATCCAGACATAGGACCTGTTTTAAAGTGGTATGAGGAAGGTAAGCGACCATTTGGACCAGATGTATGCTCATCCAGTCCAGCCTCGAGACACTATTGGAATTCATGGGATAGTCTAGATATGAAAGATGGTTTATTATTCAGACGATTTATACGCAAAGATGTGACTGGGAGTCACTGGCAATTTTTGGTACCTAGGAGCATGAGAGATCAGATTCTGAATCAAATGCATAATTCTATTCTTGCGGGACACCTAGGAAAGAAGAAAACTTGCGAGAAGGTACTTCAGAGGTTTTATTGGTGGAAATTACGGGAAGATGTGGATAACTGGATACGTTGTTGTGATACTTGTGGAGCCAACAAGGCCCCAGCACGCACACCCAGAGCCCCACTAGGCGATATGCGAGTTGGAGCCCCGCTGGATAGACTTTCAACCGATATCTTAGGCCCATTTCCCGAAACAGAGAGAGGGAATCGATATATCCTGATTGTCACAGATCATTTCACAAATTGGGTTGAAATATTTCCAATACCAGACCAGACTGCCGTGACTTGTGCACAAGTGATATTAAATGAAGTCATAAGCAGATACGGTTGTCCACTGGATTTGCACACTGACCAAGGTACAAATTATACTAGTGAAGTGTTCGCTGAACTGTGTAAGCTTTTAGAGATACGGAAAACTTGAACCTCACCCAGGCACCCACAATGCAATGGAAAAGTCGAAAGATTTAACCGAACACTGCTCCCAATGATCAGAGCATATCTTAAAGACGAGCAAGAAAATTGGGATTTATTCCTTGGATGTCTAGCTGCTGCATATAGAGCCACTCCGCATGATGGTACGAGTATGACGCCAAATTTACTCATGCTGGGTCGAGAAGTAAGACTACCTGCAGAAGTAATATTTGGTAGAGTTGACCCAGATGCTGATGATGAAATGCCTAGTTACGGAGAATATGTTGATCAACTTCGTGACAAGTTACAGCATGCACACGACATTGCACGTAAACGCCTGAAAATAGCTGCAAAGCGACAGAAAAAGACATACGATGGGAAAACTCTATCACACACATACCAACCTGGGGATTATGTGTGGTATTATCATGAAAAACGTGAAAAGGGTGTTAGCGCAAAACTACAATTCCCATACAGTGGTCCGCATCTAGTCATAAAGAAACTAAACGACTTAGACTACATCATCCAAATGAATGAGGCAGGAAAATTAAAGGTCTTGCACCACAACAAACTAAAACCATATAAAGGAACCGTAGTATTGCCATGGGCAAAGAAATCACTCGCACAGGCTAAAAGGAGGGTATCCCAAGCTCTGCATTCACAAGAGTAA
>JAVTVY010003241.1:0-33593 GCA_036873755.1 Hanleya hanleyi | reverse complement strand
CTAAGATTCATAGCGTCTTCCTTCCCTCACCGCTATGCCGACGACAAATACATTTCCCTGGTGGTAACTCGAACATCTCCATGGCGCACTTATTATTACATTTGCGCCCTATTAGACCTTCATTAACTTGAGAAAATGGGCCGCCATGGATAAAAATACCATAATCGATGTTGTGATCATCATCCCCTGTAAACACGGGGTCAATTATGACGGAAATGCCCATCTTCTTGACCCTCGATGTCAGGTGATTTTGAGGCTCCATAGGGATAATTTTAACGTCTATAATTAATTTTTGACCGACGAATGGCCATTTGGTCTGCCATTTCTGTATTTTTATTAATGGCGGTCCATTTTCTCAAGTTAATGAAGGTCCAATAGGGCGCCAAGGTAATAATAAGTGCGCCATAGAGATGTTCGATTTACCACCAGGGAAATGTATTTGTCGTCGGCATAGCGGTGAGGGAAGGGAGACGCTTTGAATTTTAGCAGAAGTGGATGAAAACTAGAAGTATGCAAGGATCACTTAGACTATGTAGACTGCAATGGCACCATCAGCCTGCCTATAACGCTTTATGTGACGTATGATGTGAAATCTGCGCAATACAGAACCCAATTTTTCCAATGTGCGCCGATCGGCTTGCAGTCGTTATTAGTCGGCAATTGTCGGCAGCTGAATTACCTAAATTTTGACTGAGGAATCATGGGAATTATCTGGAGCACGCAGTCTGGCCGTACGCTACGGGGGCCCGCCACTGACCCAGAAAACCGGTTGTGCTGACATCGGAGTCAACATTTTTTCGTTAGATCCAAACTTCTGCCCAACGAAGGTCTACCTGTACTTTCGACTCCTGTTGTCTTTTTAACACATTAGTTCGATATCGTAAATGGGCAATAAATCGTTTATTGAATTACAATCGAGTATGGTCGTAGTTCATTTATTCTGGGGATCCAGGTCTACGGTACTTTATAAACTCTGGGAGATAACGCGGGAAGTTAATTTATTTGCTTTACTTCTAACCTGATGGCCCCCTAACGGGTGGGCAGGATATTACCATATATATCTTTTTTCTTTTATTGTGCATCTGAAATCCCCAAATCCATAATCTATCATGTCCATCCGAACTACAGACATTTGGTGATACGAATGGCTTTATGTTTACACAATATATCAACAACAAGTTTGAATCAGGTCGAATTCAAAGGAATGTTTTGACCCACTCGTCATAAGCCTCAATTTTCCGCGGTAAGCGTGGGAGGTCATTATATGACGTAACCAACACTGGCGACCAATGAACATTCGATTTTCTTACAACCGAAGTTCAAAATACTACAGAAATATCGCGTGATACGCCGGCGTGCCTTATAAGGACTATCAGGAATTTTACTAGCGAGTCACAAAGGTAACTGATTGGCTACCAGATTTAGAAGCGCATGTAACGGCTTGACCCAGAGAGAAAACGAAAGGGGAAAGCTATTGCGCTCGTGACGATGAGTTCATTCACTTCGGCTTCCTCAATTCTGTTCTCTTGTTCAATTAAATAAATGTATCAACTTAGGTTACATTTCGCTGAATAAATATTATTGATGACGGGAGGTTTGCATCAAGAGTGTGAGAAGAACGAATATCCTTAGAATGCCGCATCTGACAATTCAGCTGGGTGCTTATTTGCATATGAATAGACTTCCTGGATAAATTAGAGGGATATATTGACTAACAGTCAACAATATTTTGTTCCTTTGAAGTACAAATAAATCGCCACGACAAGTTAACATAGGCGAGCCGTGAATTTGATGATTTTCATTGATATGCAGGTGCAGGGTCACGGCCTCTCACAAAACTCCCATGATTCATTGCGCCATCTTCGTCGACTCGACTCCGGACGCTGGAGTTGCATTCGCGGCTGCTTGAGTCGTGGCCTAACATTCCAAAATTGTCTCCCCTGGAAGTTCGCCAGTTCCCGCTAGGGGGCAATGTTTTCAACTGGATGCGCTAAAACGGGTAACATGCCGTAGATGACACTGAATACATCCTTGCATACTTCTAGTTTTCATCCACTTCTGATTTTAGCTAAACTTTTACAATCTTTTACCGCTCAAATGCTCCCAGTGAGTGCCAATTTACCATCAATTTACAAAAAAAAATCTACGCTGCGAGGGGGGATACCCCCCTCTCAGACTCTCCCCCTAAGCCCCCCCAAACTTCACAACTTGTCTACGCCCTTGTAATGGTCTAGTTACGTTGATTAAAAATGGGTGCTACAGTTTTATCAAAAGGTCCAGAATTTTTGCAGATTACTCGCGAAATAATGTACGGTACGGTACGGTACAGCAATGCTCAGACTACTGTCCCGTACTTTGACTAGTCAAAAGAACTGCTAATGTTGGAGACTTGTTTTATCAAGTGATGTTGTATTCATCTCTCTAATGTTATTTATTTATTCACTGGCAATCCCCCAATCTTAATAAATTAAAATCCTATATGGTTCTCTATCGTATGTAGCGACCATACGATAGAGAAGCATATAGGATTTTAATTTATTAAGATTGGGCAAGCCCCGTACCTATAGTCTATAGATCTGCTAATGTTGGAGAATTATTTTAGAGATATTGTATCCATCTCTCTCTGATGTTATTTATTTACAACCTGTAACCATCTGGGTCATCTATACGCGGTAAGACTTATGGATGGCGAAGTGTACGCAAATGATTTATTTATTCATTGGCAATCTCACTTTCACTTTCAGGCAATATCGCTGGGCGACATGAAACGGATGGAATATCAATACCATTACGACAACCGTAAACCGGTTGCTGTCAAATCAAAGCAGAAAATGGCGGCAAATACTCCGGTGCCGCTGTTGGATTCTCCGGTAGAATATCGCAAATATCGTTCCCCTCTCGTGTCACGATACGCTAGCGAAGAAATGGGGTACAATTTTAGCGAAAACAAGAAGTTTGCCACATGGAGAAAACTATGGACGTGGTTGGCAAAGTCTCAACAAGTAAGTATGATTGTGAAAATTTTGACAACAACACACGTGGTGACTGAGGCAACAACAACAACAGCAAGAACAACGAGATACTATCCCCCAGAGTTCATTCTGGAAGACGGAGGTATCCCAGCAGCCTTTGCGGCGGCCCCTAACAACTATGGCGTGGGCTAAAGCAAGGCATAGCGACGTATTCACTTAGCCCAGGCAGACCGCGCTTCTCGCCGTTAAATCGTATTTCCTCGACGTTTGGGGCTGGTAATCATTTGGAATCGATAATATAGTATTAATAAAGTAACATTTAGCAGCTGAAAGGATCAATTGTGTGGTAAAGACTCCAGGAAAGGGTAATAAACAGCTCTAAATAACCCACAACAGTGATCTACAGGGTGCTAACCCAGCCGTTAAAATCCTGGGGTTAACACAGCGGCAACACCGTCATTGTCGGCATATAGCACGGATAATCTGTTTTAATTCCCCCCCATAAAGCTGTTAATTATCTATATTCAGTGATTGACTTATTAAATGATTAACATCAGCATGGAGGAGTATGTATCCGTGGCTTATAACTGTATGGTAACGGCACAATTGATCCTTTCAGCTGCTAAATGTTACTTTATTAATAATATATTATCGATTCCAAATGATTTTCCAGCCGCAAACGTCGAGGAAATACGATTTAATTGCGAGAAGCGCGGTCTGCCTGGGCTAAGTGAATACGTCGCTATGCCTTGCTTTAGCCCACGCCATTGTTGTTAGGGGCCGCCGCAAAGGCTGCTGGGATACCTCCGTCTTCCAGAATTGTCATAAGGATTACAGTAGTGTTTATCCTTACAGTCGACAAGCAAAGCTCGCCCTTCAGCATTGTCAAAAAAATAAAAACATACAGCTCCTCAAACAGGGTTCTCCCTTTCTTTGGGAACACCTGTACAATGATATCCAAACAGGCGTATGTGGTTGTTAACCGCCGAGCGCAGCGAGGCGTTTTTCATTGGGCCGGAAACCCTAGATGCTCTGTGGTGCAATCTGAGCCATTTTGGGGCATTTTGGGATGAAAATTTAAGTTCCTAGCACAGGGTATTTTTATATAGCATTCAGCAATTAAGCTACCCCATCCCAGTCACCCCATTCATATAGCCCATGAAGCCAGATTCCCATCAAGCTTACATAACAATATCAAACAGGTGGATTAAAAAAAAAAAATCAACACTAAGAACTTGGTAGATTTTGAAGTGGAAGCTAAACAAATAGACTTATGCTGTGTGAAGAAATTTGACATGGCCTAAACTGTTATGAAATCTGGACTGAACATCATGCCAAATCATGCCACAGCATCGCCATCCCCGTCGAAAGATTGTCTTCTATTTCGTTTGAAGGCTTCGCTCGAACTCAGTTGTCGACGTTTCATTTCGAAAATTCCCCTCAACCGCGTAGTCATTCTGTTTTGTCGACGACTGAAACCGCGGAAGCCGCATCCCAATGTACGACGCTTCTGATTGGCTCATCTATTCTTTTCACCCAATCAACAGTTTGACATTTTCCAATAAATATTTCCTTTTATGATCTTTATTTCTCATATTCTGCTCCAAGCATGACGAAAATTAAACACACGAAGTCGGATTACATTATATATTGCTTGCATTACAACCAAATTGAACTATTAGCTTTATTTTTTTCCCCTGGATATGCCAAAAACACCCGGCGGCACAACCTCCGACAGGTGTACGTATACCGCCGGCCGCTATGGAGAACCCTGCAAAATTATTAGTATTTATTTTCAAACCTCACGTTCTTGTTGTTGTTATCCGAAACCACTGTTATTTTGGTTGATGGACTGCACAAATGCTTTCACTTTGCCCTATCACTTGCTACGGTTTACTGATGGCAGTCAGTGCAGTCCGGTTCAAATGAAATAATTATAATCATAAAATAGAAGTAGACTTACATGAGATTAGAAAAAAAAAATGGATCAGAAGTTACAAGCGCTGTGTGACCTTGATATACTTCAGCAAAACCTCGCATGTATCTTATGATAATCTATGCTTAGTATGCCTATGGATGCTATTTGTAATGTAGTATTCCTCCATGGAAGCAAAATATCTTGGAGCGCAAAATCTAAAAATTACTACATGTTGTGAATTCCATCTTTATTGGATTGTGTATAAAAACTGGAATGAGGATCAAACCCTGTCATATATCGTGATCCAATTTTACAGGGTCAGCAAACACAAACATGGTGGTACAGGACGGATTTTCAGATTTTGGGCCCAAGATGTTTTGCTTCTGTGCATTGTACATTGAGAAATTACACAATCAGGTATTATCCGGTACCAACAGCATCCTTTGACATGCATACTAAGCCTAGAATATCATAATCTAGGTGTGTGAAATTTGTGTGACAATCTGCACACTTGTCTGCATCTTCTATTGATTTGTGCTTTTTTTTTTTATGTGCTGCCTTTGCTTTATAGACCCTGGGACTGGACATCACCGAGGAACAGATTGAAGAAATGGAGGCTAACCTGGAGAATATTGACTTCACACTTGCTGCGGCAGAAGAGAAACGTGTACGCCATGACGTTATGGCTCACGTTCACACGTTTGGTGCATGTTGTCCTAAAGCGGCACCAGTTATTCACCTCGGGGCAACATCTGCATATGTAGGGGACAATACAGTGAGTGAACTCCTGTTTCCCTTCTGGGTAAAATAAGTTTCTGATCAGTGTGATATTCCGGTTTTCTCTTCAATGATGGATATTTCAACTTCCTAGATTACAGGAACTGTCTTCAATGCCTCTCGTACTAAAATGTTTTGATATCAGCATCTTTATTAATTCACTGACATTCAGTGAATGCCCTGCATTGTGACTGAATGAAAGCTTTTTAAAAAAATTTTGGACGGGTCTCATGATAGAATTGGAGTACCTGAAAGCATCCATTGGTATGGGAAGACCATGTATTTTATGACCAATTTAAGTTTGACGGCTACAATCAGCCCCATCAGCCCTGTGGGCAGTATTTCTTTTTTATTGAAAGCACGGAATTTCAAAGATACCACATTTGCATGGGAAAGTCCTAAATCTTTTCTTCCGAAGTGAATAATTATGATTTCACAATGTTATTGTTGTGTATTTGTCTATTACAGGATCTGATTGTGATGAGAGATGCCTTCAATATCATACTGCCAAAGGTGAGACTGACACTAGAGTTTACACATTAACAGAAACTGATGGAAACAGAAACTAATGTTACCATGTCATACCCTGACAGTTGATAGGACAGTCACGTTTTACATTGGTCCGAGCTTCCTATGACCCTTCAGCCACATGACTGTTAATTTCTGACAGATTGTCTGGCTGGGGTTAGAGTTCTCTCCCCCACCAAAAGCGCAAAATAGGAGTGGCCACAGGGCTGCGCAACCTCATCCCAGTAAAAATTATTTCAAAACAATATTCGTCTGTTCTGAAAGACACATATTTATTAATGAATAATTTCCCTTGACTGTCAGCTCAAATTTAACAAGATCTATTTTATTCTCTGTCTGCTACAGTGGTAACAACTTGGCTTTCATTTCAGTTGAAAACTGACCCAGTTTTCCATTTGGAATGAGGTAGAAGTTAAAAGTGCTAAAACAGGTGAAGAATATGACCGATCTTGATAAATTTGGTCTGACAATGAAGGGAAATTATTCAACAATAAATATATGGGACTTAAGTTTACGGCAGAGTATTTAAAAAACAAAGTTTTTTTTACTAGCATGAGGTCACGCAACCCTGTCGTCGCTCCGACTTTGCTCTTTTTGTGGGAAGAGAACTCTGATCCCAGCCAAACAATCTGTAAGAAATTATCCGTTGTGTGGCTGAAGGGTCATGGGAAGCTTGGACAAGTAATACATAGACTTGGTGATGGTGTTAGTAGTTGTGGCAGAGGATGTCCAGGAGGGAGAGGAGGTGATGTTCATATTGGTGCTGTAGGATGTAGATCATGGTTATGGTGATACATAGTGGGAGATATAACCATGTTATGGCCTTTTCCAAAAAGGGATTGATCCCCCTCTAAATCACTGCCGCTTATTAACTCTCTTTCCTCCATGTAACAAGTTTTGACGGTGGTCGCATAACCCATGAAGATTGATTTGGATGTGTTTGTTGTCATTATTGTGAGATCATTTTATGGTAGTTTCACTTGTTTCACATGTCAGAGTGTTTGGATGAATTTAATTTTTTGTCCTCCATGTCTACAAATATTTGTTTTGCTGTCTGAAGATAATTACCCATTCAAATTTCTGAAACAGTGGATAGATTCTATGGGGTACCTATTGCAGTGAGCAACTTTGTTGCATGGGGAGCAAATGTATCACCTATCATATGGGGCCACGAGGAAAAGAGTTATGGTCAGGGCCATCCTTAATAATATGTTTGTTGGCTGTAACCCGACCCTACCTCAGGAAGTTGGGTTGGTAGGTAGGTAATTTTTTTTTTTTTTTTTTTAAGGTCAGGTTTTCCTTTCATGGAGGGTGAAAGAGGTTAGTGTGATTTTGTCCAGATACATGTACCAAGGTCATTTAAAAAATACTTTTTGTCTGGCAGCAAAATTACTTAAAGTGATCGTAAACCCTCACGTAAAGTTTCCATCAAATGAAAGACCATTGCAAACAGAGTGGAAAAATATTTATTTTAATTTTTTACGATTTTATTACACAGAGTAAACTGCAATTAAAGCATGGTATTCTATGGTGGTCTGTTGCAATCATATTTAGGTCCAGTGACGTCACACTGCCTTAATACATATATTTCAAAGTTTGTATGCACTTTCCAGTGCTTGATTCAAGCTTAAGGTATGTATACTTTGAGTTTCAACACAGACTCACTTTCCCAATGTGCATGTTTCACCAAAATCTGGGAGATGGTGACTCATGAGTGTCAAGTCAATTTGAATCTTGCATTTAATTTCCCAGATTTTGGAACATGGACATTGAAACAGCGAGTCTGTGTTGAAACTCACAGTATACATACCTTAAACTTGAATCAAGCACTGAAAAGTGCATACAAAGTTTGAAATATATGTATTAAGGTAGTGTGACGTCACTGGACCTAAATATGATTACAACAGACCACCATAGAATACCATGCTTTAATTGCAGTTTACTCTGTGTAATAAAATCGTAAAAAATTAAAATAAATATTTTCCGACACTGTTCGCAATGGTTTTTCATTTGATGGAAACTTTACTTGAGGGTTTACGATCACTTTAAGTATAGAAAACAAGGTATGTATCTTCAAGGTAGAAATAAAGCAAGATATTGTTAAATTCAGGCTTGTGTTTTATTTCTTAGAAGACATCGACATCCTTGAACACATTCTTGACAATATAACTAGTGACTAGCTGGTCCAAAAAAAAAAAATAAATAAAAAAATAATTTACATATACACACTGTTGTCAAAATTGTGAAATGAAAAGAAAAACGTGCCCTCGGTGTTGTGCAGAAGGTTGTTCATTACCATTTGGAGTTGAGAGAATTAGCTCAAATTAATCACATAACATTATTACCGCCTGCCCCCTTCGCAAATGTATGGTGTGATTCTATTGAACACATCCAGGCTTACGTAGTCCCTTTATTAGCCCACCATCACCAGATGGTGGGCTGTTCAAATCACTTTTCGTCCGTGGTCCGTCGGTCGTCAGTCCGTCTGTAAACAATTCTTGTTATCGTGATTTCTCAGGAACTACTGCATGGATCTTTCTCAGATTTGGTACACAGGTTCCCCTTGGGGTCTAGTTGTGCAATATACCTTTTCTGATCCGATTCGAAAATCCAATATGGCCACCAGGCGACCATCTTGGATTTCCCCATGAAACTTTATCGCGATTTCTCAGGAACTACTGCATGGATCTTCCTCAAATTTGGTACACATGTTCCCCTTGGGGTCTAGTTGTGCAAGATACCTTTCCTGGTTCGAAACGAAAATCCAATATGGCCTCCATGTTGGATTTCCCCATGAAACTTTATCGTGATTTCTCAGGATCTATTGCATGAATCTTTCTCAAATTTGGTACACAGGTTCCACTTGGGATCTAGTTGTGCAAGATAGCTTTTCTGGTCCGATTCGAAAATCCACTATGGCCAACATGCGACCATCTTGGATTTCCCCATGAAACTTTATTATCGCAATTTCTCAGGAACTGCCGCATGGATCTTTCTCAAATTTGGTACACAGGTTCCCCTTGGGGTCTAGTTGTGCAAGATACCTTTCCTGGTCCAATTCGAGAAACTAATATGGCCAATAGGCGACCATCTTGGATTTCCCCATGAAAATTTGTTATCGCGATTTCTCAGGAACTGCTGCATGGATCTTTCTCAAATTTGGTAAACAGAATTCGAAAATCCAATATGGCCACCAGGCGGCCATCTTGGATTTCCCCATGAAACTTTGTTATCGCGATTTCTCAGAAACTACTCCATGGATCTTTCTCGAATTTGGTACACAGGTTCCCGTTTGGGTCTAGTTGTGCAAGATACCTTTTTTGGTCCGACTCGAAAATCCAATATGGCAGCCAGCCGGCCATCTTGAATTTCCCCTTGAAGCATTATTGAGAATTCTCAGGAACTAATTCATGGATCTCTCTGAGATTTGGTACACAGGTCCCACATGGGGCCTAGTTGTGCAAGATACCTTTCCTGGTCCAATTCGAGAAACTAATATGGCCAATAGGCGACCATCTTGGATTTCCCCATGAAAATTTGTTATCGCGATTTCTCAGGAACTGCTGCATGGATCTTTCTCAAATTTGGTAAACAGAATTCGAAAATCCAATATGGCCACCAGGCGGCCATCTTGGATTTCCCCATGAAACTTTGTTATCGCGATTTCTCAGAAACTACTCCATGGATCTTTCTCGAATTTGGTACACAGGTTCCCGTTTGGGTCTAGTTGTGCAAGATACCTTTTTTGGTCCGACTCGAAAATCCAATATGGCAGCCAGCCGGCCATCTTGAATTTCCCCTTGAAGCATTATTGAGAATTCTCAGGAACTAATTCATGGATCTCTCTGAGATTTGGTACACAGGTCCCACATGGGGCCTAGTTGTGCAAGATATCTTTTTTGGTCCAATTTGAAAATCCAAGTTACGTTTCAAATTAATAAGGTATTCCTGAGTTGTGACGTTGCATCACAAGAGTCGGCGGATTAAACAGTGGGCATATTCTATATATTGAGTAGGAGTTCAGATGATTCCAAATTAAAATCAGTTTACTTTAGCCCATGCGGTTGCAAGTGAACTGCCCCACCGTTTCGTCTGCCGATGGGTCGGCTACATGAAGGGATGTCACTCTTGTGACGCAACGTCACAACTCAACAGCTGTAGACTACCGGTACTGTGTGTTTCGATCTAACAGAGATAATCAGGATTCAGACACTTTCAAAGTTTCAACATAACTGCAGGGACCGGATTCCTTCAGTTTTAAGTTGTGTACCAGTACCATCTTACTATTTTAGAGCATGGTATCTTAAAAGAGACATCTTAAAGTAGCCCAGTAAGCAGAACAGAATTAGTATTCATTCCTAATTATAAAATCTTAGGTTCGTATGTTTCATAGCTCATGCCAAATTGTCAAAAAGATTTGTCTTCGCTTATAGTACCCAATGATGACACGTGCAAAAAAAAAAAATACTTAAAAAAAAAAAAAAGGAAGGATCCTCCTGACATTCAGTTTCAGACTTCACTAACATTGCTCATTTTCACTTGTACTATAACAACTGGCATCAAGTACAGTTTCTAGAAATCTTGAAACTTATAAAGAAATATCTTGGTGTTTTCCAGTGTCCCTTTCTCGATCTTTTTCGCTCAAAATAAATTCAAAATTCTGCAAACAAAATTACAAATCAATCATTTGTTAGTAACAATGGACAAAAAGATCCTCTTGTCATTAGCTTACAACTATCGGACAATGGTGGGCACCAAGATCCTTCAGGATCTCTCGTTCAGAATAGAAATACATCGTAATTTAATTTACTGACAACAATGAGGCATATACTAAGTTTCTAACCTGTGATGGGAGCTTTTCGTGGAATTTAGTCCGAGGTGGAATTCTGACAAGCGTATTTGATGCCGACATCGGAACGTCAAAATTAAGCTGACAGGTCTAAATTTGTCAAGACCGCTGGAGCCACTGGCACTATCCACAGCTATATTGACATAGAGGGTTATCAAGTTTCGGTTAAACAACAAAGCAGTACAGATTTTCTGCATTTAGGCGCACTGAAGTCTTCTCGGATAAAAGTAGAAATCCAAACATCGTTGTTGTTGTAACATCGTCAGTCTCAGAATCGGTCAGTGTCGGTGTATGGACCCACGAGGTGGTAACAGTCCTATACATGTCCACGTTTCATGTCGATTCGTGACAGAGCCCTTTGTCACAGGTTTTAATAACCAACCGTTTTGAAATAGTTTCCCCGTCCTGTGTTGCTGTTGCCTCTCGATGTGTTATTGTCCTCTCATCTCTCCATCAAATGCAAACACAAAACAGAAGGGGGAAATTCCCGCCATATCAGTTCGGGAAATTGCAGAATTCGTAAACGTTGTTGATTTCATAAACAGTTGCCAAATTCGTAAACAGTAATATTTACGAATTTGGCAACGTTTCCGAATTCGTAAACTGTGAGACTTGAGAAAAATAACGTGGGTTGCATATAGGTCAAAAGCCACATTTTCATACTTTTATAGAAAATGACCGCTACGATTTTGAAATTACAGGACGAAAAGTTGAAGAGCAAGTGCCACCACCTATTCGTCTAGAAAAAATGGCACCAGTCGCCGATCGTGAGTGCCGATCATCGTTTTTTTAGGGTAAAAAGGTGTCCAGAGTTGCCGAATTCGTAAACATTCGACCAAAATTTGCCCCTTCTGTTGCCGAATTCGACAACGTTTATGAATTCTGCAATTTCCTGAACTGATATACATGTGGTCGATGAAAACTGCATTCCCCCACGGACTGGGCCATGGAGTATATGCCTTCAAAACGTGTGATATAAGCTCACATCGCCGACTGGAGAGTGAAATATTTCGTGGCGCTGCTTGCTTTTGCTGGCCGAACGTTTTTCATACGTTTACTCAAGAGAGGACATAGGGGACCAGTCGAAAAATCGGTGAAAAAAGTTACCAGTCGGCGGATTTTTGGACAGTCAGTCGGGTTACGCGCAACAAACTTATTATTAAGGATGGCCCAGGAGTACATGTATGATAATCTGCTTCATCCATTATATCACCCCAGTTTCACTTTTACCAAAGGCCTGGCAAGTATTTTAAAGAATAGATTGAGAATGTATTGCAGCATATTTGTATGAATAACTATTAATTTGCTTACATATGAACTGGTATCAGTATCTCCTTTATGCATTATTAATTGGGAGGGTCTTTGGTACCCAACGGAAGTTCCCTACATCGATGTACCTCTTGTGGAACAAGGGACTGCGATAAACCCTCTCAAATAAATCTAGAGATGGGTGAATATTAAAATATGTACAAGTGAATAGACTTCCTGTTTCACAGTCACATTACAAATTTTAGGTCCCATGTGTTTTGGTTTATCGATATATATGCTACATAGATGATTCCAAGGATGTCAGTATTTTTCCTGAGTATACATATCATTGGTACCGGTAGATAAATGTGCACATGTATGATTACTCCGATGTCACCTCTGTCCTGTACTACTGTTTTCCAGTTGGCTCGGTGTATACAGCGACTGGGAGTGTTTGCGGATGAGTATAAGGACATGCCTTGTTTAGCTTACACCCATCTACAGTGAGTACATGAAGCACATCTAATATAATATATATCCTTAAAATTTCAGCTTTTCAATACAAATGTAGTTTTTTGAATCGCATGGTTTAGGGAATGTAGAGTTGCACTGGTATTCCTGAAAATGCTCAGATAAACTATTTTTGTGTTGAAAAAAAAAAAAATTCTTAGCCCTGCCCAAGTTAACTATTGCATTGAACCTGAAAAAAATCTTTTGAGATCACTTGTCGTCTTTGAAAAGATTGGAGTTTTCAGTTGTGGAATTTTATGTTTATAACATTTGAATGATTGCCTTGTTTATGTTCTAGACCGGCTCAGTTGACGACAGTTGGGAAGAGGGCATGTCTCTGGGTGCAGGATCTGTTGATGGATCTGAGAAATCTAGAACGAGCCCGAGATGACCTCCGCTTTAGAGGGGTCAAGGGCACTACAGGTACCCAGGCCAGCTTCCTCGCCTTGTTTGAAGGCAATGAGGAGAAGGTCAGTACTTCAATATTATATTGTTTTCATACTATAAGAACAGAAGTTAGGTGATTAATACGAAAGAATGAAGTAATTTGAAGAAGACCAGTTAGACTCTTCTGTACTTTAATGATATGTTCCATGATGTTGCATTTGCCTGCTTATTTTTTAGTTCCTGTTTGTATATGGGTGAGATATTGTTTAACTAAACTGGGTTTAAACCTAGGCCATGGTGTGCATGTAAAAAGCATTCCGACTTTCGAGTATATATTTCTCATAACAATAACACACCTCTTGAGGGCAGAGACCCATAGCTCATTTCCTAATCTTCTCTCTATCTCCCATGTTGTTGTGGTTAAGGAGCCACTTGAGGCAGGCCAAATTCATGCCTCAATACATAAATGAATGAACAGGCTCTTACAAAATATAAATGACCCCAGGCTGTGTTTCCATATTATAAAATTTAAGGTGATGAAATTGCATGTATCACAACAGGAATCCATATTTTGAAAGCGCTTTCTTTTTTCAACCTTTCAGGTAGACATACTCGATACTCTTGTCACAGAAATGGCAGGGTTTAAAAGGTAAAGGATTGAATTTAGCTGGAAGAAAATGAATACTAACTTAATATATATAGTATTACTTTTGAATATCTCAACATCCAGTTATCTGAATGCGTGATTGTTCTTTAAGTCTCTTACATCATGTGTGGTACAATAATCTTAGTAGTCCTGCAATATTGGATTAACTGTTTTCAAATTATTTTCATGATGTGACTTGATGTCATGTACCTGATATTTCTTACACAGACACTATACAATTTGTGGTCAGACATACAGCAGGAAGGTTGACATTGACTGTCTCAGTACCTTGGCAAGTCTAGGTGCATCTGTACACAAGGTAGGAGGATCTATTAGAATTCCTGATAGAAAATATACCTCATACTACTTTGGCTTTACCAAGTGCAGGTCGATCTTCCATGTAAGAATCTATTGTTCAGCCTATTGTATTATCGAAAAGGCTGATGTCCAGACTTATTGTTGGACCCAGATTGACTATTGTTGTCCTTTGTTTCGTGATTCTTACATGGAAGATGGACCCAAGTGCAAGGGTTCTAATAAATTGTTTCTGGAACATCAGGCCACTTTGGAGAAACAGAGCATCAGCTATCACAGGAGAATGCCAAGGGTGTGAAATAGCTCTGGGCTGTTTCAGAATAAAGGAATTGAGGGTGGGGGGGGGGGGATGCAATTAATATTTTATTCACCTAGGCTTGGGAAGGTAAAATTTGTACAGAGATATTGGTGGTGTCCTTTTCCTATGTTGAAAGTATTGCAAATTAAAATTTCTTGTTTTAGCTCTCGCGAGAAGATGTCGTGACTTGCATGTTGAAAGTATAAGCAAAGAACGGTTCATACTCCATGTAAGAATCACGAGACAATGAATACAATAGTCAAGTCTGGGAACAACAATATGTCTAGACTTCAGCCTTTTCAGCTGCACAAAGACTCAGACAATCGCTTCCTACATGAAGTATCTACCCAAAGAACATACCCACTCACATCCAAAGAGCCAACATGTATGGGTGGTGGGTAAAATTTTTCATGCCATCCGGCCCTTCCATATCTTTTTCCCATCATTTACCTAGGAGCAACTTTTGACAGAAGGAGGTCATCAGCATGAGTTTCAAGCAAACCAATAAGAATAAGACCAATAGAAATGACATTTTATACAAACATTTATTAGGCTATATTATTGTGATAAAATCAGTGAATGAATAGTTCAAGAGTGAGAGTAACATGGCGATTTCTAAGGTAGCAATAAAGGTAATGCACATCGTGAACCACAGAAACACGAGGAAGACCGACTAGTCAGTAATATCATGATAATAGTGAAATCCTCCATGAACATGATGAAAATTCGACGATTTTACATCAATTGTGATTAACAGTAATAGTTGCATAGATAGTAAAAAGATGGGAACAACATACATATGTGAATGAAAAATAAGTTCTGTAACCTGATCGTGTGCATTAACATAGATACATGTACAATGATGTGGCTGATTGAACTGACTAACGAACCCATGATAAATGGTGGCTGCTGGGGCTCCAGTGTTTCAACATATACCCTGAAAAACTGATACAATATTTTGGTCCCAATTATGATCACTCTTCAGTCTGATTGAATTCAGACCTAACAATGATCCCTATCTGAGAACATTGCTATCTCCTCCATATTAAGTGACCTCCTCTGTCAATGTATTCAACAAGTCTTCATCTTTTTATTCCTGGGATAAAACTTCTCTGTTAAGTTCTCTTAAAGATGAAATGCAAAGGAATTTTAATATTTTATAAAACCGATTTTAATAATTCTGAAATAATAAACTTTCCAAAAAACGAAATATTTCCCTCATTGTTGAATAATTAAAAGATAAGCAACCCGACACTTGCAAGAGAAGAGGCTTTGTGATTACTTCCTCTCCTTTACGCAGTGGTGGGTGGCAGTCGGTGATGTCATCTTGGTTCACTACCTTGTTCACTCATTATGCATGCCTTCTGGTGCCTGAAAGTTTAGAGGGATGGGGATAAATTTGACCTGACCACTAATTAGTAGCATGATGTCTTCTGTTCCATTGATGTGGGCATGACACAGCCTGGTGCATTCGACAACATCACTGAACAGAGACACACATGTCATGTGATCGGCCATTCTCCTCTGAATTCACTCTTAAAGGCTTGAGTGTTTTTCTTAGGAAACCAATCCTCTTTTGCCATCAATTCTGGCCACCAGGATGACGTTTTCAAAAAAGTCCTCTTTTGGATAATTTTTTCGGTCAAATTTTAAAAATATTTTATTTATGTGTTTTCTTTGTAAAAACTGCATGATAAATTAGTAGATAATAATCTGATGTAAAATCAAATAGTTTCTACCCACTTTACCGCGCTGGAAAAAAAAAGACTTTGAAGACAAATGATGAAAACATCACTTTTCTCTTACCCCACATGGTCACCATTTTGAATTTACCCATGATCCTCTGCTTTCAGGGGTGGGATATGCAAACAGGTTCAAAATGACCCCAATATGATAAACTACAAAGTCATGGAGTGTCAGCTCATTTTTTTTTGTCGTTCCGGAGATGAGAAAAAATAACCCCCCAACAATGCCCCCCCCCCCCCACTAAGGCCAGGTAGGGTTAGCATAATTAAATAAATGGGCACTGATTGATCTTATTCCTAAACTAATACTGAAGGTGAAAGGCATAGAAGCGAATACCCAACTAAACTACAGTCAAATGGTTTACTTTATGTACTAGATATCAAATAAATATACACAGACTGTCCCCATGCAGTCACGTCAGATATCAGATTATCTCCCATTTCACATAATCAGATATTTGCTGATACGTAAGTGGGTTCTGGAGTTGGTGCTAATCTGAGAGCTACAAGTACGATTATTAATTCTCCGACAATACCATGATGTACATGCATGTAGATAATGCAAGCTCTTTCAACATAAGAGGCTTATGGAGAGTTTAATTTATCCTACCAAATTGCTCCAACACTTCATACTTTTTTGTGCTAAATTGTTTATTTAATTGGTTATATTTGATGTTTTATAACTGTTTATTTTCTGGGGGAATGGTCGAAACCGAATAGAACATATACAAAACCCTTTCAATGACATGCATGTTTAGAAATGGCAAATGCCAGAATCTTCCGATCCGTGATGTCCGACTGATCACGATTGATCTTATCGATTGTTTCTAATTGTGATATTTCTAATGCAATGCCATCAACATCACAAAGCTACAACTGAATGGCTTTTTGTGTGAAGTACATCGCAATAGAATGTCCCAAGTCACAATCAGACTGACGTCACAGGTCAAAGGTTATGGCGACAATACATTTTTGACCACATCTGTATTATTGTTCAGCATACGATATGAAATTGTTTGTTCACGAAGCTTCTCTGTATGTTTTCGGGCAAAGTATGCAGAGGGTATTTGTTGAGACTTTAATGGTACCGTATATGTACCATCACAGGGCATCAATAAATATAGGAGGAAATACTGGAATGGACAGTAATTATGGAAGTAATATACAAGCTGCCATGGTTATGGAGTAGAATACCATGATTGAATGGAGACCAACAAATGAATGGGTGTTACTTGATACTGTAATGACTGTGCGAGAGAGGGAAGTGAATAACCATGAAACCCACTGATATTGATGATATGAACAACATGTGAATAGCTGAAACCGTTACGACTAGGAAATTTGAATAGCATGCTTATCATTTGATAAATGAGGCTGTTCCACTAATTGTGCCTATTTCCTGTTGATGGTTAGAACACAGTCATTTGTGCCCGCTACAAACTTCATTCAATCAAATGAAGACCTAACCTTGGTCTTTTGGTAAGTTTCTCTAGCTAACTAGACCAACCTAATTGTGAACATTTTTTACTGGGTAGGCAATAAAAAATCAAAAAATCTGATGAGTAAGTGTTTCACCTCATAACAAGATTGACAAAATAACCTCAAATATGCTTGAATGAGTAGTTCCATGGAAAAATACTGCTGCTGGAATATTATTTTGGCAACTGTTTATGCATTTTTCTGATCTCCTGGAAGAAATACTGTGGTTTGTTCCTGCTGAGGCATCCTCATCTGGTCTCCTGGTAGAAATACCGAGGTTTTTCCTGCTGAGGCAACCTCATTTGCTTCTCAGATCTACGAGTAAGAGACTGAGATGATCGATGAATCTTCAATGTTCCACCATTTCCATTCTTCAGTTTCCATGTCTCACTGCACATTTGATGGCATTGATCACGTGTATGTGACGTGATGTGAACATTGCATGTTAATTATTGAGTGGATGTTCTGTCTGTGGGGTTTCCAGAGATTGACCTGGGGAGTCACTGAGCACACCCCATGTTCTGGAAATAATTCAGGGTCTCTGCTCCTCAGACAGCTTGTTGTAAGAGATGACTATCTTGGGCACCTGTGGGATTTCCAGTGTGAAAAGGAATAGGACTCCACCTATGGAACCCTGGGTGTGAAAAGAAATAGGACCTAAACATCTTGATATGATGCATTAAATAACACTCGCTCTTTCCTGATCCATAGACCTTACTGCCCCCAGAAAGTCCCAGAGTAGAGAACAGGTTAGTAGATAGGTGAATAACCACATAAGAATTCTTATTATAGTCATCACTTCATTGAGGAATGGTTCATGTTTGCAGCATCTCATGCTGATTTCTGATGATGACATGGTAGTTATGGCACTAGACAAGTTTGTTATGACAAGGTGTGCATTCCTATGTATTCACAATCACCCTGATCAATGGCGAAGAAGTCAACTATCTGTGTTCTAATTCAATCAGATCCGTAAGTAGTTCCTCATGCCTTCCAACATTCACTGAGTGTTGACAGATACTTTCCAGCATGTGTCTGGGATAGAGATTAGATGATAGGTTATAGCACCATATCCCCATTCTCATGGCATCAGATTGTATACCTCCTCCTGCCAGATATACCCTCTGATTGCATGGGGGTGAAAAACATGGTGCACAGCTTTTGTGTGCATGGCTCTCGGCCAATCCGCTTATCCGTCAGTAAACAGAGCAGAGTGGGCTCATATCACTGCTAAACCAAACATTGTATCATGTATTCTTTTGTAATAATTTAGTGTACAACTTTTTTATTCTCTTAAAAGGTATATTGGATGCATTTCCTTTCTCTCTAGTATGCGGATACGTCATCAGCGTGTCTACCAAAATCGATACAGACTGAATGTGCATGTGCGCTGCTTTCTTTCGCACAGTGCAATCAGAGGTTGTTACACTGACAGTTTAGGAGGTTACAGACTCTGACAATGAGAGAATGCATTTCCCGAGCTGTTGCATGAACATGAACATCCATTGAACGAAATGGATTGTTCAGAATTTGTCAAATGAATGTACCAACCCATAACACATGATACACATGAATCTATTGACATGTAAGTTGTTTGGACTATTCCTCAATGTTTGGTCGTGCTGGTCAGTATTGCACCAAACTTGTCATGGAGTAGTGTGTGTATTTTATCAGCACTAGGTTTGGTCACACCGAGGTCACTCTCTATCCTCTTGTTCTGATCCAGCTCAAGCATGTAATTGCCGGTAATACGCTGTTTCCTGATGCTATCAATGACGTCTCCTGGAAATCGGTGTTTCTCTGCCCATCGTATCATATAGATGACTGGGTACTGTTTGATGCCACGGGGCCAGCCTGTTGCCTCGTAATGCCAGCAATCCATAGCTGAAAGGACAACAATAAATAAATGGATGTTTTCTGAAGCAAATTATCATTTTGTGGAACTTCTGCAGGCCTCAGAACAAGAACGTAGATTATTAGTGGTCCAAAGTCAAGTAGTTAGTCACTGAAATTTATCTTTCTGGAGAGTTATTCCCCTTGTCCATACTAAACTGATACAAACAGTGCAATTGTGCTTGTTCAGGGAAGATAAATGTGTTCAAATTCATGTCTGAGTCAGAGAGTTTGTCACATGGTTTGCAGTCTTAGTAAGTCTTGGGATTTTGAAATTTATTTTCTAGGCTTGGCAAGTTACAGGCTTTCGATTTTGGTGGGGATAATTGTAACTTTTAATGTTAAATCAGTCATGTAAAATACAAGGTATGTAGTCATAGGATTTTGTACTTAATTGCTAGTTGGCAATTGGCCAGCTCAAATATAGACCAATTTCAAGCCCTATCTACTTACATCCATCATCAAAGTCGAAGCTTGTGTTCCAACCACATCTTTTGTCTGTGCATCTGAAGACAACTACACCGTACGCATCACCATTAGTGCGTACTCCGCTCTGTTCCTCTGTCTGCTCTATGTCTGTGTTTCCACATTTAATACAGACACCCATACCTCCATTCCAAAAGGCTACCCGACTCTCGTACGATTGGTCACCCTGTGATGTCTGCTCTGTCCATTCCACCATGTCTGGATCTGTTAGTAAAACAATTATAAACTGAACATTGTACCTCCAGTTAACAGAATATGTTTCTGAATTCGGCTATTGTGAAATCAGGCCTTCAATTATGTCCTATATGTTCTATAAGTCCTATATTTTTTTAGTTGTCCTATATTTTCCTATATTTCTGAAAAATGTCCTATATTTCCTATATGTTTGCCCTGAGTCTCTTTCAAATTATTAAATTACTTCAGGGGTTAATCTAGCCCAAAATTCATAATATACTCATTTTTCGAAAAGAGATAAACTCAATTTATCTCTATAAACTCAATATTTCAGACTTTTTCGTAGGTTAAAGACATGAAACTCAATATTTCAGACTTTTTCATAGTGAAAGATATGAAACTCAATATCTCAAACATTATATTCAAGTTTTTCATCGATATTGCAATTATGATGCACACTAAAATACATGTATGTAAGTTGTAACTAAAGAATAGATACTGAAGCTGCTGTATTGTATGTACTTTATTTCTCCATTCTTTGGAACCACCAGTGTGGTTTTAATATGCAACTCCTAAGAGTGTTGGGCAGAGGAAATTACAACAAAAGGACATGCTAAACCCCCCCCCCCCCAACACTTCCCCAAAAAATTCACACACACAGTCCAAAAAAATTGTGGAGTGGGGGGGGGGAATCTTATCCAAATTCTTTGTTAACAAGACATTCCAAACTAAATTTCCATAAAGGTAGAACTCATTGGATAGGACACCAACAGTGGTCCAATCAACGAGTGCCTAAGAGAGTCAGCTTTCCCAAATGCCTGTAGCGATCGTGAACAACAACAACACCAGGGTTAAACTTAATATTTTTAAGAATATCAGAAAAATGACAAAACTGAATTTTTCGTAGGAAAAAAATTGAAAATTTGCCCAAAACTCCATTTTTGAGAATATTTAATCGGGATTACCACGATTAATAACCCCTGTACTTGGTTTTCATGAGTATATTTCCAGGTGTTTGTTGACTTCGCTTGTCACACAGCCTTGCTCTGATTTCCCATCATGGCATCCTAAGACGATGCTGACTGAAGTCTTTCATGATGAATATGATGGGTTATCAGTGAAAGGCTTGTACCATACTTCTTCGTTTCTTTCTGCTAATGTACAACTAATGCCAAGTTGAAGATTGTCCTATATTTGTCCTATATTTTCAGTAAAATTTCCTATATCTGTCCTGTATTTTTAAGAAAAAAGTCCTATATTTTGTCCTATATTTCCGCTGGAGACCAGTTGAAGGCCTGTGAAATTAAAGTTTCTTAGCACATAAATGTGGGGTATGAAGATCTCGCATTGAAACATATTCTTATCAACTAAATATATTTTAAGATTGTAAGAGATTCTTTTTATCGAGCAGCTACTTTACTGGTAGTGTTTAGAAGATCTTTTTAGTCAGGTGAATGAAGACTGTACATGTATCTTAGGTTATTTAAGAGAAATCGGTTTGTTGTATAAGTTTAAATGTGTGTGTTTTAATGTGTTGGATTACTAAGTTATTAACTTGAATACTTAGAATTTTGTTTGATCGTCGCTATATAGCTGAAATATTGCTGAACGCAACTTTAAACTTTAATTCTCTCTCTCTAAAAGAAGTCTAATGTCATCATGTTGATACGGTCTTGATCAGCACAATAAAAATGCTAAACTTCATAACATAATATATTCCTGTACCTTGACGCTCTCCATTGTCTTATATGTTTTACATAGTTCTTTCAAAGAACTGTTACAAAATTTTTGATTGGCTGGATAGTCTTCCAATTTTCTCCATAAGCCAATTAAAACCCCTGATTTTATTTTGAAAATTTGAATCGACCAATTGCAATCAAGGGCTTAAAACTGGAAGATATGATTGATGTTATATTTCAAGGGCATGACACCTGCTGTTTTATGAAGGCAGATTACCAATCTTCTGATTGAAATATTTGTGTAAAAAATCGACTTGTTTGACAGGTGATAGGGGCTATTAGGTTTAGATCCACAAAGATGCCATTTTATGGTCCAGTGAACATGATAAATGCACTGATATTACATTGTTATATGGCTGGTATTTGTGATGTCTTGTGTAAGATAAACTGATCACAATATGTAGGTTTAGGTGTTTCCCTATTTTTGACATGATTCACTGAAGGTACAGTCGTTAGTTAACAACTTCTAATACATTGTAGTAGAGCTGCTGTATGTGCTATGTTTTTAAATAATGTTTAAAATAAGTCAAATTATCCATTATACAACATTTAAGGGTTGAATGCCAGTAAAACTGAAAGATGGCTTTGATAAAATCAGAATTATTTTACGATTGTTCATTTTTGTGAGTTTGAATGAATAAAAACAACTTTATAGAAAATGATGGGCTGAAATCAACTGGTAAAACTGGAATGGAGAATAAAACTTTTCATTGCCATGGTAGGAACAATTTGTTCAAGGTGAAAAGCACTGGGCATGTTGACATTTGATATCGGCTACAATCTGCATTAATATCTGCCTTAAGCGGTAACAAACAAATTGTTCTTCCTTGAAGCAAGAAACAGAGGTTGTTAACAATAACAAATCGAAGAACTGGTTCTCTGGATTTCGAATTTTTAATGTACTGACGTTGCGACGCTCACCAGAACGTCTTCAACAGAGTGAGAAATATGTACAAGAATTTCTTGTACATATTTCTCACTCTGTTGAAGACGTTCTGGTGAGCGTCGCAACGTCAGTACATTAACAATTCGAAATCCAGAGAACCAGTTCTTCGATTTGTTATTGTTAATACCTGGATGACTGAGAACCTTCACTCAGAGGTTGTTAACATCTCACCTAATATGAACTTGACTGACCCGTAACTAATATTTTAGATGTCACAGTTGTATAACTAATATTTTAGATGTCACAGTTGTGTAACTAATATTTTAGATGTCACAGTTGTGTAACTAATATTTTAGATGTCACAGTTGTGTAACCAATATTTTAGATGTCACAGTCGTGACAGTTGTGTAACCAATATTTTAGATGTCACAGTTGTGTAATTAATATTTTAATTCCAGTTGTGTAACTCATATTGAGAGGTACATGTACTGTACATATAACATGGTGAAACTAGGATATATTTCATTTGGATTATTTCCATTTCCTCCAATAAAGTTATACATTAAAGGTGAACCGCAAAACTTTCCAATGTTCTGCTAAAATGTCAGAAATCAAGGCCTTTGTCGTCATAGTTATTTGTGTGTGGTAATAGTTTTGTGGATTATTTTCTTATTCCGAGTATACCACAAGTCAAAACGGGGGCCACAACTTTCGAAAAACGTCATCGATTGCCTCCCATTGAAATAGAAATGTAATGACGTTATAGTGGTCCTCACTCATTCATCCGACGTAGTATGATGTCTTGTAAAATGATCCATTAACTAAAACTTGAATGAAGGAGACACCTATAATGTCATAACGTTCTACAAGCAAAGAGAGACAAGTGATGAAAGTTTTCAAAAAGGATTTATAACAGGATATCTTTAATATTGTTATTAGTACAATTTAGTAAAATATATTCGCCCCAAAATTGTATAACAGTTATATCACATAACACAAAATATATGTAAGCAACATTTTAGAAAAAATTATAAGCTTTACAGTTCATCTTTAGCTTTGTACATAAAATGGATTACTGACAGCCTGCCGAATACCTATTTTAAGGAGAGCTGTCATTCTGGCTCTACATCACTCTCCCTAATTCTCCACAGGAGAGCTGTTGATTACTCTCCTCAAAACTGGAAATGCAGTGTTGAGTGATACTGGAGAGAGTGATCACTCGCATAAAACAGACTCCTGGAGAGTGAACAACTGCTCTCACAAAAAGGTTAATACTTGGTGTAAGTCGTCTTCAGTTTATCCAGCCGATTTCTATGTTCCCACCTCGAACCTGCCTTGATTTATCTGTCCCCCTTCAGTGTTCAAAATCCGAGGTGTAAATTTCACCTACGAACATGAGACGAACCAATCAGAATGTACGCGCCGATTGTGAGTAGAGTGACATCTTCAATTAGCGGTGTCATTCCTCCTAATATGGTGTTTGTATTAGCCCACTATATAGGTCAGCTAATTAATAATGCTCTTCTACGACCCATTTCTAAATTCAAATGTTTCGGGGTCAGTGACATCTCGTGTCTATTTATAAGTTCTTTGAAGTTTGAAGGGGGCTAGATATATCAAGGGAAGTTGGAATAGGGAACGTGTTCAATTCGATTGATAAAATGAAGATGGGTGTAAGTATGGATTGCCCGAGTCTTTGTGTAGCTGAAAAGCCCTGTGTCTAGACCCGTTCTTGTCCTCAGACTTGCCTATTGTATGCATTGTCTCGTGATGCTTTAGGAGTATGTACCCACAAAATTTACGAACACAGGAGACAGCCTATGGGCTGTCATAGATCAGACACTAAAGCAATTGGAGCGTTTAGCCAAGGGGTCATTGATTTGAATTCTGCCGATGAAAAATCCACAGGCGCGCCAGAGCTGGTTTTGGGGGGGGGGGCCTTGGATTTAATGTTAACTCCAGCACAGTCTTCATGACTTATCAATTTCATATGAAAAAAATGTTAATTTTCACTGGAAGTTGCTGTGTTGGTACCCACAACAATTCTGCCTGGTATTGATAACTTTTTTGAAAGAGTTATTAAGAGGAGAATTGTGAGATATTAAGCAGATTATAGCAGGGCGACACCCCCTCTCAGTCCCAACCACGACTTAGCTCTTCGGATGTTGAATTGCTTCCACCATGCTTGATCCATCAAAATATCATATCATAGTGATAATTGCTCAATGCTCAGTGGTAGGCTAGCCATACCAATAATCATTTCTTCTTTGTACATACATCAAACAAAACATATATCACTCCATCGACCATTTTTCAAATTTTCTGTTCTTCATTTTTTATTGATAGATATAACACACTTTTACATTGTATATGTCACATTGTTATCTGATATTGTTGAAATACATTGATATATTCACACAGCTTTCATGATTATTGATTATTTTCTCTCAAATACAAAACAAAAGTTCTATCAATAAAGTTAGCATACCTATGGTACTTAGACGTGGGGTCTGTACTGTGGAGTCCCGAACTGAAAACGTCCTCTTCAGCGTGGGTGATTTTTTCTTCCCCTTGCAACAGGTAAACATGTTGACTGTTGATTTTGGCTGATGATCGGTGTTTCCACAGTGTTTGGCAGGCCTGTGTTGAAGGGTGTCTGTTGTGTGCTGGCTGTTCTGTCTGCCTGTTCTGCTCTACCTGTGGTTTTACCTGCCTGTATACCTGCACAAGTCCATGTAACACCTGTGACTTAACAGGGGCTGGGGACACTGCACTGACACAATGGTGTGCTGGTCAAAGTATATGCAACCAGCACTACGCTCTATTGAACACATTGAACAGAATGTAGCAGGATTTCCAATTCAATCAGCTGTCCACCGGTCTATTCATCAATATACATGTAATGCATTCAATATCTACCTGTCTTATTTTCGTCTTTGGCCTAACTGTGTCGAGACAGCTTGGCCAATATATTACGCGTAACAGTCCACCACGCCAGGTATAACTTCCGGCTGTGCTTAACTGGGTTGGCGGCTTTTTCACAGGTTAACACACTTATCAGTGTTACCTTGACCTTACCTTACCTGTAGAGGACAGTTGATTGCAGACTATTGACATGTCACTGCAGCTCCATGGTTACGCTGTATATCCTTTATATACAATGTACTCTGCAAGGAGACCAGTATTACTCATAATATGGGCATAATAAGGATAGATTAGGATGTTTGTAACATACACATAGCCTGGAGTAACCCTCAGGGAGGATTAACTATTGCAGCATTCAAGCTGGGAAGGTCAATTAGGAATTCCCATAATGCCATTTACCTGTCGGAGCTTATTTATTAAATCCTCATGTGTTAGTGTGTTTAGGTAAGATGATGTGAGCCCAGACACAATAAAAAGTCAGCTGATCCCCTACAATAATAGAGCTTATTTATAGTAGATGATAAAAAAACATGTTATACCTCACTGAACGTCAGACTGTGGTGAGAGCGAAACAGATTTGTATGTAATTTGTAAGAACAATCTTTGAAGACTTGATAAATGTATTATTATGAAATTGATCATGTTTATGTGTAGTTGGAATTTTTTTGAGTTAAAGAAGACTGTACTGATATTTGTCTTTTGTTTAGTTCAATATTTTAGCGGAATTCCTGGATTATAATTTGGTGAATGGAATGTAGCTAAAACATCTTGTGAGAATACACTGGGAGAGCTGGTTATTTGTTATTCAGTGTGATGATGATATCATAAAAGATGGGTGTATAAAAAAAAAATTAAAAAAAACCCGGTCAAAATCGAAGCTAGTCATGCTAGTGGTATATCATGAACTAACTCTCAAAACCAATAAATTGATCACTCCTTCACAATCTATCTTTGATTGTTATCTGTTATTATTGAAGCCTGTGGAAGTTGCTTTGTAATTACCTGCATTGACCTACAGTATATATATTGGTGGTGTATAAATGTACAATAGAGAGTTGACTTGACTGACCTTGTACATTGCATGTACACCCTGAGGCATTCATGTTCTGTTTCATGCATTTACCAAAAAAATTCTATCAATACTATTTAACGTGAGAGTTTTCCATAATTCTTCACAAAGTGAATATAAAAAATAATCATACGTATTAATCAACCAATCTGACAATTATAGTTCATGAAAACAATTTTCACTAAATGATTTTTTAGAAGGCATTCATATCATATCATATGTTGTTTATTGAAGATCCCTATAGCACATAGTAACAGAGTAATGTAAAGAGTTCCTTGCCCTGGGTGGATAAACATTTGGATATTGTACATGTACAGTACAAGTTGAAGGATTTATGAGAGTCCACTGCAGTATTTATAATATTGAGCAATGTAAAGTGTATTGTACATATACAGATATCCTGTCTGGGACTTGAATAGTGTGATAGAAGTACTGTACTAGTGACAGTTTTTATCACCCTTTGTTGCTCTTTATTTCCCACATAACTATTCAATGTCCTATAGTTTTCTGATAGATTTTAAATTCTGTATTTAATGATGTCTAACAAGATTAATCCGGGAAGAAATATTTGTAAGACGATTAAGCTTGCCAATAACAATTAGTCTTTCTACAACACGAAATATACAGCAGACCTCTTGTAATATTCATGCAAATAGCTTGTTGAGAAGGACCTGGAAAAAATAATAATATAATGTTGTGTTTTTCATAATTTTGAAGATTCACAAATACTGAAAGTTCATCCATTTTGAAAAGAAAAAATGGTATTGTTTTTTCTCTCTGTGGAATTCTGAGATGTCAAATTGTAGACCATAAAAGTTTAAAGAGGAATCAAAAATTGTGAAAAGAGATATGCCAGGGCCTAGCTAATTTATTGAGAAAATTTCAAATTATTAAAAGAGAATACAAATTTTCGTACTATTATCGTTTTTGAAATAGTTAAGATTCAATTTTGTTTGTTCCATTAAGGGCTTGTTACCCACCTGAGGGTCAAAATTTACAAACAGAAAAATTATTGCACATTTCTGTAGTATTCTATTGATTCTTTATCCCGATAAGATTAAATACATTTATGGGTGAATACATGTTCGCTAAGGTGCAATTTTGGCCTTCAAAATCTTATTATTAGTGACAAAATTTCACCTGATTGAAGATGCTTCCAAGCTGGCAACAGGGTCTTTTCCCATTAACCTTGGATATTGCTGTCTTGCCCCGATGTCGGTGACACTGGTACACAGTATGTGGGTCACCGCATGAACGGGTTGTTCTCATGATCTCTCTCCTATGTTTATAACATGAAGTGGGGTTTTCAACTATTCAAAACTGGTGTAAATATGATAATGTGGATAGAATATTTCTATAATTCCAAGGAAGGACCAACAAGCTTACATTTATGATAATTTTGGCAGCTTCAGGTCGAAGATATACCAGTTATCATCGATTGAAAATATATTCTGGTTAATTTCATAGGGAAGCGAAATGATGAACCGCATCTCAAGCGGCCAACCCTGTGTCGGTGCGCCTCCTGCTGCCATCGAGGCCAGACAGCATTGTCCAGGGATTAACTTGAACTATAGTGAGACTTTCCCATTTTCTCTTGCTTCACACAATCACTGCAAGGGGTCATCACTATCAGTTATTAGCCCTGAATTCATCCTTTAATTCGATTACTTGATTTCTTCAGTTTTATAAGTAAAACCATTTATTATGCCCCCCCTCTAATTAGAGGGGGGGGGCATATAGCGATCGCTTTGTCCGTCCGTCTGTCCGTCCGTCCGTCTGTCCATCCGTCTGTCCGTCCGAATTTCTCGTCCGCGCGATATCTCGGTTAATATTTGATGGACAGCATTGAAACTTGCATGGAATGTGGCCAGTGCCTCGTAGTTGTGCGGCGAAGAGTTTTTTCCGAGTTCCGGTATAATTTTCAAGAGTTATGGCCCTTTTTAGCTCGCCGTATACGAAGTAGGCTTGGTATTGGGAGAGAGAGGGGGAAAGTGGCGGTGTTGGTGTCGGTGTTGGTGTCCGGTTAAGTTTTTACCCCTCAGCCCATAGGGCTGTGGGGTCTTGTCGTTGCCATGTACATCCGTCCGTCCGTCAACATGTTCTTGTCCGCTAAATATCTGCAGATCTATCAAGTCGGGCCTGACCAAACTTTGGTGAGAGCTTCCTGAATGTTGACTGATGAAATGATTAGATTTTCAGATGGCTATGATGATGTCATGATTTTTAATTTTTTTTTTATTATTTATTGATGGCTTAGCTTTTGCACTGTTATCTATGCCCATCGGGAACCCTTGGTTGCATGTTTCGTTGTGAAATTTGAAGGTTCCCTGATACAAGAAAGCCTGGTCCATTCATGATTCTCATTGAATGAAGGACAACATTTTTCTTAAATTTTGTTATTAAATCATTCATTCTAGTCATGATTTTTAAAAAAAAAAATTATTATTTATTGATGGCTCAGCTTTTGCACTGTTATCTATGCCCATCAACATGTTCTTGTCCGCTGAATATCTGCAGATCTATCAAGTCAGGCCTGACAAAACTTTGGTGAGAGCTTCCTGAGTGTTAACTGATGAAATGATTAGATTTTCAGATGGCTATGATAATTTCATGATTTTTAATTTTTTTAAATTTTTTAATTTATTGATGGCTTAGCTTTTGCACTGTTATCTATGCCCATCGGGAACCCTTGGTTGCATGTTTCGTTGTGAAATTTGAAGGTTCCCTGATACAAGAAAGCCTGGTCCATTCATGATTCTCATTGAATGAAGGACAACATTTTTCTTAAATTTTGTTATTAAATCATTCTATTCTACATCATATGATTTATTCTAAAACTTTTGCATGAACCATATTTGTGTCCACACATTGAACTGGTACAACATAATGCTTCAATTTTTGTCACCAAACATGTTACTGTACCTTGGAAATTATTTAAAACGAGTGATTAGGAGAGCCCATTTTTAGCCTGATTCTGGGCAATTTTGAACCAGTTTGCATAACTGGAGCTTATGCCCCCCCCCCCCAATAATGATAAGGGTGGGCCTGTGTCAATCAGTGTGTTTACTTGTTATCACACTTGTACAATGCATAAATTGCCACTGATAAAGCTACACTTTGTTGCATGCTGTAATCCCAGCACACCACTCACGTGAAACCGAAGTCTGTTATATACGGTATCCAGGGATTTTTTGCAGGTTCCGATCCCAAACTCCCAGTTCCTTTTCGTAATTCATTATTGAGGGTCCAATTTTTTTAAGTGAATTTCGGCGCAAAGAGCCTTTGATCAATCACAAAACAGAGGTTTATTAACATGAAATTCAATACCCAGCTATGCAATCGGATCGATATTGAGGCTTCCAGAAGCTTTTTCTAGGAGTATTTCCTTCAGAAATCCTTTCAAATTGAACAACAACAACACTTTCGTTTTTTGTTTCATTTGAGTTTTGGGTGCCCATATGTTTTCCAAAACTAAACTGGCTCTAGATGCAGCCCTGATCCTACTTGACTGAAAAAGAACAGGCTGAGGGGTCCACGCACCTTTTAGGTGCTTGCCTGCGATTCATGTTATGTTTGGGCTGGACTTTTTCTGGGTTAATCTTTTTTGTTTAGGCTGGACTTTGAATAATTTTGACTTCTTTTGGACTCTGAAAGTCCAGGAGCTTACATCGTGCTACACTTATTCAACCCATCCACTACCCTTGGGGAGCAGGTCCCCATGCCTGGGGCACCGAGTCCCACCCCATATCTCCTAAAGTAAGCTTTGCTCGATCCCATACTCTCATATAGTTTGGGAGCTCAGATCATCCTGTACACTTATTCAACCCATTCACTAACCCCGGGAGCTGTCCCCACCCCTGGGGCACCGAGCCCCACCCTATATCTTCTAAACTAAGTATTGCCCGACCCCATACCATCGTATTTTCATACAGCTTACATGATCCTACACTTATTCAACCCATGCGCTACCCATGGAAGCATGTTCACACCCTCGGGGCACTGTGCCCCACCATCCATCACCTAAACTAAGCTTCGCCCGATCCCATATCCTCACATTTTACTGAAGCTTACATCATGCTACACCCATTCAATGCATTGCCCAACTCCATACCCTCATATTTCAATTTCTAATTTTATATCTCTTATTTGTGATACTAACGTGTTATTAGGCATAAGATGCAGTGTGCATTGTATATACAGTCATACATACCAAATTACATACAGTATATTCCTTTATAGTATTTACTAATAGTTTGGTGACATTATTTTATTTCAGAAGTACAATATCAAAATAACTGGCGGGGGAATCCCGCAGTACCGAACCCCTGTTAGTTTTTATATGCCCGCCAAAAGGCGGACGTATTATGTGATGGCGGTTTCCGTCCGTCTGTCCGTGTGTCCGTCCGTCCGTCTGTCCGTCCCTCGTGTCCGGTCTATATCTGGGACAGTTTTCTATCTACAGTTCTAATTTTTGGTGAGTGGATACCCTACGGGGAGACGATGTGTCGCGTACCAAAATTAAGGTCGAGGTCAGAGGTCAAAGGTCACTGGCCTGAAAAACAGGAAAGCACTGAAGTGTTCGTGCCCGGTCTATATCTGTGAACGTTTTCTATCCACAGTTGAATTTTTTTGTGAGTGGATACTCTAGGTGGAGACGATGTGTCGCGTACCGAAATTGAGGTCGAGGTCAGAGGTCAAAGGTCACTGTTGCCTAAAATCAGGAAATCATTGATCATTGACAGTTTTGTATCTACAGTTCTAATTTTTGGTGAGTGGATGCCCTAGGAGGGAGTGATGTGTTGCATACCATATGTAGGTCGAGGTCAAAGGTCAGTGTGACAGAAAAATCAGGAAATCATTAAAAATTTCTAATTTTTTGTAAGTGGATTCAATAGGGGGTAATGAAATGTCGCATACCACAAAATAGGTCAAGGTCGAAGGTCAAAGGACACTGTGACCCCAAAATCAGGAAATTATTAAAAATAACATTTTTTTGTGTCAGTAGATACATTAGTGGGACATGATGTGTCACCTACCAAAATGTAGGTCAAGGTCACTGTGATCCCAAAATCGTGAAATTGTTAAAAATCATGATTTTTTTAGTCCATTGAGAAATTACAGGGAGCCGTTTTGTCATGTACCAAAATTTAGGTCCAGGTCAATAGACAAGGTCACTGTAACCCCAGAATCAGGGTCAAAGGTCAGTGTGACCTAAAAATCAGGAAATCATTAAAAATTACTAATTGTTTGTGAGTGGATTAAATAGGGGGAAATGAAGTGTCGCATACCAAAAATTAGGTCAAGGTCAAAGGTCACTGTGACCCCAAAATCAGGAAATTATTAAAAATAACATTTTTTTTGTGTCAGTAGATACATTAGGGGGACACAATGTGTCACATACCAAAATGTAAGTCACGGTCAAAGGTCAAGGTCACTGTGACCCCAAAATCGTGAAATTGTTAAAAATCATGATTATTTGTGTCCATTGAGAATTTACGGGGAGACGGTTTGTCAAATACCAAAATTTAGGTCAAGGTCAATTGTGTAGGTCACTGTGACCCCCAAAATCATGAAATTCATAAAAATCATGATTGTTTTGTGTCCATTGATACATTGAGGGAAGACGATGTGTCGTGTACCAAAATTTAGGTCAAGGTCACTGACCTCAAAATCAAGAAATCATTAAGTCACATTTTCATATGCCTGTCGAAGACGAAGTCGTTTAATGCGATGTTGTGTTCTGTCCATTCATCCATTAACATTTGTTGTCCATGCGATATCTCTAGTTTCAAGGTATGTATTGGTACCAAACTTTGAGTATACCTTACTCGCATGGCAAAGAGGAGCCATACATTTTGAGATCAATTTGTCAAAGGTCAAGGTCACAGTCCCCCAAAACTGAATCAAGTTTAGCTGACTCTATGTGTTATATGTAGGTTGGAATATTCAGAGTTCTCTCCCATACATGTACATGGCATTTGTCCTGTGGAGTTGTCTCCCATGTTTGAAACAGGTACATTTAGTTAAACTGTTGTGAAATTAAAACCATACATTTACTAATTTAACGGGGAGAGGGGTCTTTATGAACTTCATACCTGTTTATTAACTCAAGAACAAATATTTACTTCATCACTTTCTTCTTCCTTCATCAGGACTGCACAAATTGAAAATTCTGCTTAACCCAAATATGGGTTACGCTAAAATTTTTTGGGTAACCCTTCTCTGATTTGCATAACCCATCACTATTGTATACAGGTTAATATCCGTAATTCAAGTGAACTGAAAATGGGTTACACATAATGAAAATTGCGTAACCAAACCTATTGTTCGCGCAATTTGTGCAGCCCTGTTCATGAAAAATTCTCTCGCCTGAAAGGAATCCATTTGCAGGAAAACTACTATTTTCTTGTGTTTGACTATTGTCGATTTCAGTATTAGATATGTGAGCTCTTGACTCTTTATTCTGGATTGATAGCTACCAATTGGAATCAAGGCTAGTAAACAACCTTGAAATTTGGACCAATGTAATTCCAGATATATGGGCGTATATTGTGAAGCCCCTTGGGCTCTTGTTTTTTATGATAAATTTTTTATTTATATATTTGTTTTTATTTATTTTTACCTTTTTTTCTATTCAGTTCATCAGTCAAAAGCCAGTCTCTGGCATGTCATACATATACGTTTCAGAGGAATGAAATGTGCTGTACATAGCGGTATTTGCAGAAAAACAGTAAATTGTACTTCGTGGA
>JAVTVY010003240.1:0-36272 GCA_036873755.1 Hanleya hanleyi | reverse complement strand
CGTATCTTTGTTTTCAATGGTAAATTCCAGGGGTCCCGTCCCCGTGAGGCTAGCCAGGGGTCGATGTTCTACCCAACGTCCTTCGGCTACACTGGTCTGGGTGGGTGGAATAGTCCACAAATCCAATTCACTGTTGGTAGACGGACACGACTCAGAGTGAATGAATGCCATTATGCGAAGATGTCTCTCCTACTACTCTTCTTCTTCTTGGTCTTATTCCTCCGGGGTGTGCGTCGTCGGTGTGTCGGACGTCGAATGACTCTTCGCCGTACCCGTGGTTGTCTTTTAAGGGCTTTGGCGATCAAGACGCTGCCTGCTTCTTTAGCCCGTCGTTTGAAGGCTTGTCGGGGTGCTGTGCCTCCCATCACATCACCGGCCATGTGCAATCCACTGCGTACCGCTTGTTTTCCCACCGCTTTGACACCCCGTGTCACCAAGGGTAAAAACGTTTTCACAATGCTGCCCAGTATGTTCCCCAATCCGTGACCTCGTTGCATGCGTGCACCGCTAAAGATGGGTAAGCTCCCTCCCGTTTGTTTCTTGTAGTAGTCGGCATAGCTGGGCGTATGGCACTGGTAAGGCACGTACATTATACGAAGTGAGGAGAACGGGCTTGTCGGAAATGAAGTGTCAGCACCACTTTCCCTCGTTCGAATGCGACCGGGTGTCCCGTGTCATCTCTTATATCCACCGTGATCGTGTTGATATCGGTATGTCGTACGGGCAGGTAGAGTATATGGTTGAAACTCTGGTTGACTTGATCGCCATACTTCTTTCTAATGGGGATCACCCGTAACAGAGGTGTGTTCACATCGCCCACAATATGGCTGTCCACTGCGTCCGAGTAGACGTAGAGTCCGTACATACCTACTTTCATATCCATCACAACGTCACCGTTGTCAGTGGTGGGACCCGTGTAGACGCTGTAAGGCAGACCTAACATTTGCTGTAGCCTAGGACTGAGTTTCACACCCACGTTAGGGCTGAGCAGGATACAGGACTTGTCGTTGTGTGCGTTGACATCGAAGATCACATGATTCTTGAAGGGGTAGGATTTCAGGGGTCTTGAACTATTCGTGACCTTCCGTAGAGACTTGTAATTCAACAAGGTGAGCAGACCCTCTATGAACGTCTTGGGCGTATCGTATTGGCCTTCGGGGAGAATCAGTTTGTTTACTTTACCTTCGTAGGTGACTTCGTACCATACTTCTTCGTCTCGTACGTTGTACCATGAGTAAGGGTATTGAATATCCACCAGTCCACATTCCCACCGACCAGGTAAATGCAACGGTTGTGGTAATTGGGTCACGTACTTGGCCAAGGTGTTGTCAGGAAACACATCGAGTGAACTGTTACTGGGCAACGTGAGGTAAAACATGACGACTGAGCTTTCTGGCTTCTGCACCGCGTTTTAATACTTTCCCTAGTAGGGCTCCCAGGCCTTGGGCGCCTTACTTCGGCGTTGTGATCGTCGCGGTGACTTAGATCTGTGAACAGGTCGTCCCCGTCGTTGTGGTGTTTTGGGCGGTGACATGGGGGCCCAAGAAGAGGAGGGTGGTGGTGGTGGTGGTTGATGTCGGGTCGATTGCTGCATAAAGGCCCAACGGTTAGGATTCCCTACCAATTCTTGAGGGGTGTGCGTGTCTTTTAACCCCTGAGCAAAGGCTTCCCAGCCCGGTGGATTAGAGTGTTTGCGAGAACGTACCATATCGTTGATCAAATCGGTCATATGAGACCCCGGCACCACTTGGTTTCGAATCAGCAGTTTTCCCTCATCGTTCCAACCCATATCGGAATTCTGTTTCACCCGGTCCAACAATAAACGTGCCTTGGTCTTGAAGGCTTTAGGCACACTGGCCAACACTTCCTCTTCCAGCTGAGGTGAGGGTGGCGGTGGTGTGAGTGTGGGCGTTCCAGGTAGTTGTGGGAGTGGTGTACTACTACTACTACTACTACTACTACTCCTATATTGATCCATAAACGTCTTGTACCGGTTCAGCGTATGATGGTAGAGTTGAATTTTCTCGTGATCGGGGAGTCGACGTTGGAGTATACTATTCATCTCTTCGTCCAGAGACTGGAGTTGTTGCACTGTGGCAGGCACGGGATAAGGTGATTGCAAACTCTGTAACAGTCGAGGTTCCACCAGCATCATTTTTTTCGTATGTTCCATGACGTTAGCGTCCCAAGATGGAGCCTAGTAACGGTCCCAGTACGGTAGCGGCTAAGGGTGCGGGGAGTGCGCCGAGAAATCCACCTCGCTGTAACACCTGTTTCTTTTTCTTGACACTACCCGTCTTCTTCACCAACGTTCGGAGACCCGCCTTGTGCCGTTGCAATTTCCCTTTCTGCAGAGGACTGAGCGGAACATTGCCTTTTAACACATTATGCGCCACTTCACACAAACACCGTACCAAGTCGGGTTCCGCCCCGCGCACCAGGGCCCGGCCCACCTCCGGTGGCGCGCTGCGTAATACGCGGAGGGCCGGCGCGTGCTTGCGTATCCGTGCAGACATGATCAGGAAGTGACGGCTAGAGTGGGTTGTTGCTTCTTTTATTTGGGTGTGTACACCGTCTGCACCTCTCCGGGAAAAATGTGGGTGCGCAATCGAAGGGTAGAGGGGGTGTCTTGTTTCAAGTCGATGAGTAGATACCCGTGAGCTCCTTGGGTGGCATCTTCAAAGGCTTCTCGTACAAAGGCCGTGTTTTTAGGGTACATCTGTTTGGCCAGGTGCATAATTTGGGAGGCGTCTCTGGGGGTTTTGAATAACACCACATACTGAGCATTCAAACTAATGTTCCTGTGCTCTTTGTTCTTACTGAAGAGATTCTGCACGATGCAGATGATGCTCAACCGACGATGATGGCTTCCTTTGGTAAAGAGACGGGTGATTCGACTGTCCGTTTCCGTCATGAGATCGTCCACCACGACCAACGTGTCTTCTGGCGTATCCTCAGGGGGTAATCCTTCCGCCAAGGTGAGTCCCGGGAGACGTGCCAGTTCCTCGTACGCCGGTTGCCAAGCTCCATAACACCACAGGATGCGAGCTACGGGTGGTGAAATCAGGGCTGACCCGTGTTGGATGAGGCGTTGAACGAAGTGTGTTTTTCCCGACCCTGTCGGTCCAGCGATGAGACACGTGAAAGGATGCTGCCACCGAGGATCCATAGTTTTTTGTTTTTTTTTAATGGGGATGGTTCAGACGGAACGTCGACGTGGATCCCACCGGGGCTCGTAGTCAAACGGGTACCGTTGCCGTGGTAAACGTGATTCACCGGATCCCACGCTAAGTTTTAACGTGTTGGTAGGTGTGGGTGATGGGGTGGAACGTTCGTGGCTTCGGAGGGTAGATACGGCGGGCTGGCGGTGAGGTCGAGTAGTACGCTTAGACGGCGTCGTAGGGCTGAGTGTGTGTGTGGTGATAGGCTCCGTAGTCTCAGGGGTTGATACGGCAGGCTGGCGGTGAGGTGACGTCGTGGACTGTGGTGATGGCAGCGTCGTAGGAGGGAGAGTCGTGGTGGGGGTGGTGGTGGTGGTGGTGGTGGTGGTGGTGTTGTTGTTGGGTGATTGCACTTGACGTTGAGGTGCCGGTGGAGCAGCACTTGGACGAAGGGTGTTGAAACAGGATATCACGTACGCCAAATCGTAGAACACGCCTCCAAATAAGGTACCCACAAGCACTACTAGACACACCACCGTACCGACTTGTCCTTTTCGAGTCCGTAACAGTAAGGGTAGATGTGCACTATCCATGGTACCACATCTACACTGAAGGATGGCGGTGATGTGAGGTAGAATTTATAGTCGTTTCATGTCACGACCTGACACCCAGGAATTAAACGAACTGGGCCAACCTTGCCATTTGACGAAATGATAGGAGATACCACGTCGACGTTCCGTTTTCAAAATCTTTTCCACCGTGTAGTAATCTTTCCGTGTTTTCACCACCGGTTGTAATTCTGCCTCATAAAACGTGCCTTGCAGTGTTTCTCCTTGTAGATCTTCCAGTTGACAGACGTGTGGCTGTCGAGGTTTATGGCGAACGATGACAAAGTGCTCATCACTCCAGTTGGGCAAGTAACTTTTCTAAAATTGCCCTTTCACTTTACTGATCCGTACCGCATCTCCGCGTTTGTAACGGGGTGACGTGAGTGGTGGACTGGGGTCTATGGAGTACAGCGTACGGCGCACTTGATGTTCGTTGCGTTCTGTCACATCGAGGGGAGCTCGCTGGATACTGCGATGATAGGCTCGATTGTACCCTTGGACCAGTTGAGGTAGTACATCGATGTACCGTCGGGTGTTTTTGGCGGTAAAATACTTGTACATTCGTCCTTTGAAGGTACGATTGAATCGTTCCACCACAGAGGCTTTGGTCTCGTTGTACGTATGGAAGAAAAATGCCTTCTGTTTCTTAAGAAAGGCTTGAAAGGGACGGTTGAGAAATTCTGTGCCTTCATCCGTTTGCAAATAGAGGGGTTTGCGTCCCGTCTTGAAAATCTGCTGGAACGCCCGTACCAGATTCTCTCCTGTTTTGGTGCGAATGGGTAGTACCCATGCGTACTTGGATAAAATATCGATACAGGTCAACATGTACCGATGCCCATCATTGTGGTGGAGCAAATCGACTCATATCCACTAAATCAGCCTGCCATTGTGCGTCTATGCCTCCTACGATGACTCGGTTACGGCGAAAATGTCGTCGGGCTGCTCGATGTAAACTATAAGTGTCTTGGATTTTTAACCAGTCTCGTACTTCAGTTCGACTAATGCCTTGGGAATGTGCAGCTCGAGCGAGCGCTCCCACAGCGCTATAAGCGGCTGGACTGGTAGGGTTGTAATACAAATCGGTTAACACCTTGTTCACAGTGGTACGCCACGTAGATTCCGACCGTCCACCTTTTCTCATCCCCTTTCGGGTGCCCCTGGTGTGGGTCCCCACGCTGGAGGTTGCGCTGTGGTGTGTTCGCTTCATGAGGTGACACTGACACTCTAGCCTCTGTGCACCCTTTAGATATAGTACTTCATCGACCATGGGGATTACTTTTTCCAAGGCTGTCCATAGATCAGGGTCCAGAGTAAAACCACCTCGCTTCAGACAGACGAGTCGAGCAAAATAGGGACCGCGGAAAATGTAGACGTCGTCACACAGGTGAATGCTATCACCGTCGAGGTCACCCAACAACACCCGTTTCAAGGTAGTCCACCCTTCCGGGGATAAAGAGACACGCGCTGGTTCAGACGTACACCAACACCTACTGTCGTCATCGATGAGCTCCACGCGTTTGGGATACAACAATAGGATGCAGTCCGGTGTAAGTGTGCGGGTAGCTACAGAGTTCGCCTCGGGGTGCAGTACGTCGTGGACGTCGGTGATAATAGCTTTCAGCGCCTGCCATAATGCCGGACGGAGTATGATAGAGGCACCACCACGCTGTTCTAACCGGGGAAAAAAAGAATCATCTCTACCACTTCGTAGGTAGACACCGACTCCCACGTGCATGAAATCCACTTCGGGCTCTTTTCCCTTTAACAACCGTGTCAATAGAGTCCATCCTGCTAGGGTTAAACATAGCTTCACCTCTCGGGGATGTTCTTCGATGAGCTGCAGTTGATGGTCATAGACGATGAGGATGACGTCAGGCGTGAGTTGGAACAAGGCAAGCTCCCCAAGTGCTCCGTGCGCTGCCATGGTGGTGAATGACAAAAACACCGACGAGTATGTATATATCCACCCTCACCCCTTCGTGAAAGTCCGTGATCACTCGTGTGTACCCCTAGTCCGTAGTATTTTCCACCCTTCGTGAAAGTCCGTGATGATTCGGGCTGTAATGTTATCTGCAATCATTTAACCTAGGAATTGGCCATAGACGAATTTTGCGCAAAATCTGAGGATTGTGAGTTAACCCAGGAAGGATGGTCGCGCGGACCTCGGCGTAGGCACCCTGTAGGCCACCAATCAGCGCCGTGTACATCCATTCTAATGTTATCTCAATACACGCAATCATTTAACATAGGAATTTGCTAGTGTGAATTTGGTGCAAAATGAAGGGATTCTGGCAGCACACAGTCAATACAGTACATGCGACCCTTTTCAGGGCCAACCGTCATGTTATCTCAATACATGCAATCATTTAACGTAGGAATTGACAAATTTGGTGCAAAATCTCAGGATTGTAAATTAACCCAGGAAGGGTGGTCGCGCGGACCTCGGCGTAGGCACCAATCAGCGACGCGTATATCGACTCTAATGTTATTAATAGACGCAATCATTTAACATAGGAATTTGGTGCAAAATGAAGGGATTCTGGCGGCACACAGTCAATACAGTACATGCGATCCTTTTCAGGGCCAATCCCAATGTTATCTCAATACATGCAATCATTTAACGTAGGAATTGACAAATTTGGTGCAAAATCTCAGGATTGTAAATTAACCCAGGAAGGGTGGTCGCGCGGACCTCGGCGTAGGCACCAATCAGCGACGCGTATATCGACTCTAATGTTATTAATAGACGCAATCATTTAACATAGGAATTTGCTAGTGTGAATTTGGTGCAAAATGAAGGGATTCTGGCGGCACACAGTCAATACAGTACATGCGACCCTTTTCAGGGCCAACCCCAATGTTATCTCAATACGTGCAATGATTTAACCTAGGAATTGTGAATTTGGTGCAAAATCTCAGGATTGTAAATTAACCCAGGAAGGGTGGTCGCGCGGACCTCGGCGTAGGCACCCATCAGCGATGTGTACCTCGACTCTAATGTCATTAATAGACGCAATCATTTAACATGGGAGTTTCCTAGTGCGAATTTCGTGCCAAATGAAGGGATTCTGGCGTAACCTAGGAAGGGTTGGGGTCCACACTATGGACCAATGAGCAGGCCCGAATAAGAGCCAATCAAATGTCATTAAAAGAGCCAATCCGCTATCAATAAAAAGAACCAATGAAGCCAGTATGACCCCATTGAAACAGCCAATGAAAATCTGCTGTATTTCCGTATAAAGCCAGCAGGAGCGTGGGTAGCGTCACTCCAAACACCTTTGCCACACTGTGAAGACCTATAGAACTGCAGCAGGAAAATATGTACAACAGGGTAGCCAAGATGTCCACGACGAGAGGTGCAGCGAAAGAGAGGCGGGCAAGAGATGAATTAGCCAGGGCTGCGAAAACGTATTGGTTGGAGGAGATAAAGAAATGGACGCGGGAGAACACCAACATTACACCGCTGACCTGGGCCGACCTTCATGATCTGGTCACTAGAGCGCCGACCGATTTGCTGGGACGAGACTGGTTAAACTGCCGGCGAGCTGTGTTAGACGAACACCACGAACAACAACAACAGCAACAACAACAACAACAACAACAAGAGTTCGTGGACATGGCAGACGTGGCACGAATCCCACCACCAACATTCCTGCAGGATCTTCCAGTCTCACCAGGCGACTCTGAATACCGCTATACATTATACCCTGGCCGGGCCTTTTGCGTCAGCAATTTGGAGTAGACAGGCAAACTCCACCCTGAAGAAAACAGGGTCAACAAATTGACTACAACGACCCTTTTTAGGGCCAACCAACGGCCCTTTTCAGGGCCACCCCAATCTACCGAGAGGGGGAACTTCTAACTTGGCACATTCAATTCAAATCAGGTCCTACAATCTCCTCTCCTCTATATTCTATAGTATTACCAATCTGCAACACCAAAAAACAATCCCTGCCCCTCAACGGCCCTTTTCAGGGCCAACCCCTTACTTCCAACACACAGGGTTTTTTTTCTCAGTGTTATAGGGCCAACCCATGCAAAATTTTACGCAAAATGAACGGATTGTAAATTAACCCAGGAAGGGTGGTCGCGCGGACCTCGGCGTAGACACCTTGTAGGCCACCAATCAGCGACGCGTATATCGACGCTAATGTTATCTCAATACACGCAATCATTTAACATAGGAATTTGCTAGTGTGAATTTGGTGCAAAATGAAGAGATTCTGGCGGCACACAGTCAATACAGTACATGCGACCCTTTTCAGGGCCAACCCCAATGTTATCTCAATACGTGCAATCATTTAACCTAGGAATTGTGAATTTGGTGCAAAATCTCAGGATTGTAAATTAACCCAGGAAGGGTGGTGGCGCGGACCTCGGCGTAGACACCTTGTAGGCCACCCATCAGCGACGCGTATATCGATTCTAATGTTATTAATAGACGCAATCATTTAACATGGGAGTTTGCTAGTTCGAATTTCGTGCCAAATGAAGGGATTCTGGCGTGACCCAGAATGCCCTTTTCAGGGCCAACCCTAATGTTATAAACATAAGAATGGATTTTAACCTGGGAATTGGCCATAGACGATTTTGGTGCAAAATCTGAGGATTGCAAATTAACCCAGGAAGGGTGGTCGCGCGGACCTCGGCGTAGGCACCTTGTAGGCCACCAATCAGCGCTGTGTACATCGACTCTAATATTATAGATATACGAAAAAAAATGTTTCAGGGCCAACCCTAATGGTATAAACATAGGAATGGATTTTAACATGGGAATTGATGTGTTATTTACCTATTGTTACCTTAGGTATGTGTGTGCATGTGCAGGAGTTGGTGTTATTTTGTGCTTTGAGTTAGAAGTTCTCTTTCGAAAGAATGGGGTGGCCCTGAAAAGGGCCTTTGGAAGATGTAAGGGATTACATCGTTCGGGCGAGGTTTACCCGCCTCCGGGTACACACCGGGCAATCGAGGACGATGAAATGCCACTCTATGGGTATATCAGTGGACATAGGCTCTGTTCGGTGGGCCTGTGTGTCAATACAGCGTACACACAGGGCTTGATGACCGCATGGAAATATTGCATATTTAGCAAAGCGTGTTGAGCATTGCACACAGCGTAAAAACTTTGCTGGTGTCCATATTACGGGTGGTGCCAGTCTTCTTTTTATCGCGGTAGCGTAGTGCTGCATCTCTTGAATTTGTTCTTTTTGTTGTTCACTCCTTTTTCTTATTTTTTCTCTGTTTTTCTTTCTTCTTCTTCTTCTTCTTCTTTTTCTTCTTCTTCTTCTTCTTCTTCTTTCTGTATTTTCTTGGATGTTCCCTCTCCTTCTTGTTGTTCCTCTTCTTCTTCTTTTCCCCCTGCTTTTTTTTCTGGGTGTGCCAACTCATCGGGTAGGAGTTGAGCTTGGAGGCTTGGTTCTTCATATTGTTGGAAGATATCTTCGAGGACTTGGTGAAACCGTTGGGTTTCGAGTGCGGTGACATCCGCATTACCATCCTGTAGTACCGGTTGGTGTTGTTCATCTGTAAATAGGGGCTGTAATATATCATCCAGCCAATTGTCCTCTATCGGTGGGTGTTGTAGGTCACTATCTCTCATGAACTCTTCAAGCGCTGCATCAATATCCATGGTTTCAGCCATGATGTAATTGTGAATGAATGGCAAGATACACCCCGCTATTTATAGTCTAACCGTAGAGCGCGCGGACGTCAGCGAAATCGTGCATCAAAACTTTTGTGCTGAACTCACGCTGGAAGAAATTTTGTGTTTCTTTTCCAATTTTAAACCGGTGTCATTTTGCAATAAATGCGAGGTCAGGTATAAAATTTATTTCAAGTTGAACTGGGGCAACTCATGGTGTAGTATTTAAAAATTGAGAAGACTAGCGGTAGACTAAGCCGCTATTTTAATGACTTTATCGATTTTTAGTCCCGTAACGTTAGGGTTAGGGTAGTGTGGAAAACCCGGTACACTGGAAATAAATCGGTTTTCCTGGGTAAAAATATGTCAGGTATGTCCCTCACAGCCTTATAATGGCTCCCTGAAAATTGCAGTCGGTTTATCGAAAGAAAACTAGGGAATTTTATCATCTTGTACACCGTCATCTTGTACAACATGGCCGCCAATGCCGCCATCTTGTACACCGCCATCTTGTACAACATGGCCGCCAAGCCGCCATCTTGTACACCGCCATCTTGTACAACATGGCCGCCAATGCCGCCATCTTGTACACCGCCATCTTGTACAACATGGCGGCTGATCCGCCATGTTGTACACCGCCATCTTGTACAACATGGCCGCCTAGACTATAAATAGCGCGCTGTATGTTACCATTCATTCACAAAATACATCATGACTACCAGAAGGCGGTTATTCAACGATCCTAGAGAACTTAGGGAGGTGATTACCAGTGAAGATGATGGCGGTGGTGTGACAATCATTACAAGCTTACAGCGGGTGCATGAACATCATATTGCCGATACGTTGAGACGGCGAAGTGCACAACAAGACCAAGAGGTGACGGACGCTATGGAAGAAGATGAGGATGTCACGGACGATGATGAACTGCCCAACATAGAGTGGTTAAACAGTAACAGACCCCCAGCAAATACAGCGGCTACCCAAACGCCAATTATAACAACACCGGCTACGGAAACAGGGACGCCAGCTACAACAACAAGAACAACACCACCACCACAACAATGCTCTTGGGCCGAGGTAACCCGCCTGAACGACCAGGTGACCCGCCTAAACGACCAGGTGACCCACCAAAACGAACAGATTAATGAAATGAGGGAAGACATGGGTCAAATGGACGCTGTGAAGTTTAAACTACAACAAGACCTACATAAGGAAAACAGTAAATCAAACTGTAGCGTGTGTACCGACGAGGAAAGCCTGTACGCCCTATTTCCGTGCGGGCATTTATGCCTGTGTGAAGAATGCTGGGTAACCCTAACGTGTATAGGGGACACATGGCACTGCGCTGAAACGGACGAACAGCATTTAAAGATCAAGTGTCCCGTGTGTAGGAAGCAAGTGTCCGGGGTAAAGAGAATCTACCGCTCGTAAAAAGTGTCGTAACACTTTCCAACTCCCCTTTTCAGGGCCACCCCATTCTTTCGAAAGAGAACTTCTAACTCAAAGCACAAAAATAACACCAGCTCCCATCACCACACTCAATGAACATTAACACTCATTTTTGAATTTTCTACTATTTTTATTAACACAATAGAATGAACGTGTTCACCACAGTAGACTCTGGGTATTGAATTTTTCAATACAATTATACGCTATGAAGGCGCTTCAACGCACATAGAATGAACATAAAATTAACATAGAATGTAGGAATACGATAATATCTGAATGTTTTCAATGCAACAAGACTTGAAAATGTTCAATATTTATACAACAAGACTAGCACAATAGAATGAACGTCTTCACCACAGTAAAACTCGGGGTATTGAATTTTAATACAATTATTCGCTATCAATGGCGCTTCAATGAACGTGTAGGAATACGGTAAATGTCTGAATGTTTTCATGAAATGTTCAATAGTTATGCAACAAGACTTGTTTGAACTCATCATCGTCTTTCCGCCCCTGGTGCACGTAGATGTAGGTAGCAATCTGTTCACGTGGAATTCTGGGTGGACAGGCAGCTTCCAATGCCAGGGCAATTTGCTCCTCGGTCACGTCCTGTAGTGCCTCAGTGATGAGCGCGTATGAGGGTACACTATTCTCCACACACGTATGTGCGTTTATCGGACTGTTGTTCCCACAGCCTGCACATGTTTGGATGCGCAAGTGTCGAATGCGAGGTCTGACATGATCCAGGAATGTGTCGATGTACTTCTTACAAATATACTCAATTATAGGTGTGAGACTCTGCAACTTCCGCCACGCCGTTATTTTCAAGGTGACACCCTCAGGACAAGGAACACGCTCTTGCGTATCTAACCTCATTTTCCATTTGCGTATATGCACCAGGAGCTGGTTGTTGAAATAGGCACAGCTGACAAAGATGTCGTCACCCACATAAAATTTCGCTTCGTCACTCCCCCGCTGGTCAATGACCGCATCGATGGCGTAATCAATGGCCTGTAGTTTTAGCCAGGTGTCGAAGGTCAAGGCGATATGCCTAGCTGGTCTGTCGTTATAGGCCGGTGCGTTAAAATGCACTTCTTCGTCTTTGACACTCACATGCAAATAGGCTGAGAGCACCCAAATGTTCGTGTGGGCTGCCTGGTAGGCCTGCTGGATAATGTTATTGATCTGCTGCACAGACATAGGAAGTTGCACCTCTTCTTCCTTCACGGGCTCAGGCACTTGCTGGGGCACGGGCTGAAGCACTGGCTCAGGTATTTCTAAAGGTGTTAGTCGGGGCCGTTTGGGTCGTGCACCGCGTTTGGCAGGTACACCAGACTCTGGGTGCGTACGTTTGCTAGCTGTACGCTCTTCGGTAGTGTCCATGACTAAGATATCATCATCTACAAGGGGAATTTCAAGTAGATCTGCTAGTTCTTCATTTCCCGTCTTCTTCAGCGCCTCCACGAAGGCTAGAAATGCATAGGGGCCACGGCGCAGTAGACCGTCGATGAGAGCTCTGTTTTGTCGTGAAGTGGTGTTCTCCGCCATGATATCTTCGACACCCTGTTTCAGGAGTATGTTTTCCTCCATAAGCAGATCACATAATTCGGCCACATGCTGCATCTCATCAATGAGGCGAACACGGTACTTTCGAAGCGTAACTAGCTGGGATGACTCCATGACTGTGGGCTCAGGCTGGTGAGTAACTGCCACGGTGTAATAGTCTGGTGAATTTGCACTGGTAAAATGAAAAAAAGTAAAAGGTTCTCCACAGCTCATACAAGTAGGCAAGCAGGCTGGCTGGCTGGCTAGAGGTGAGGCAGGCAGGCAGGCAGGCAGGCAGGCTGGTCAGGCAGGCAGGCAGGCAGGCAGGCAGGCAGGCAGGCTGGTCAGGCAGGCTGGCTGGTCAGGCAGGGCTGGCTGGTGAGGCAGGCAGGCAGGCAGGCAGGCTGGTCAGGCAGGTCAGGTAAGTCAGAGAGCTCCGCAAGGTAGTGCAATGAATACACCCAATCCACTAAAAATCACCTGTTTTTATACGTTTTTCTCATGCCGCCATGTTGTACACCGCCATCTTGTACAACATGGCCGCCAAGCCGCCATGTTGTACACCGCCATCTTGTACAACATGGCCGCCAAGCCGCCATGTTGTACACCGCCATCTTGTACAACATGACCGCCAAGCCGCCATGTTGTACACCGCCATCTTGTACAACATGGCCGCCAATGCCGCCATCTTGTACACCGCCATCTTGTACAACATGGCCGCCAATGCCGCCATCTTGTACACCGCCATCTTGTACAACATGGCCGCCAAGCCGCCATCTTGTACACCGCCATCTTGTACAACATGGCCGCCAATGCCGCCATCTTGTACACCGCCATCTTGTACAACATGGCCGCCAATGCCGCCATCTTGTACACCGCCATCTTGTATTACAACATGGCCGCCAATGCCGCCATCTTGTACACCGCCATCTTGTACAACATGGCCGCCAATGCCGCCATCTTGGTACCACACTTGACCTCAGTGACCCCTGTGACGTCATAGTTACATCCGGGTGAAAGGATTGCCCATTTATGCAATGACTACTACTTACAACGTCATTATGTTCCAAAAACAATGGGAGGCAATCGATGACGTTTTTGAAAGTTGTGGTTCTCGTTTTCTGGTGGTGTAAGTTTTGACTTATCGAATGCTCGGAAGAAGAAAATAATCCACAGAACGATTACCACACATAAACAATAAAGGCCTTGATTTCTAACATTTTAGCAGAAGATTGGAAAGCTTTGCAGTTCACCTTTACTGTACCAGCAAAGGCACACAGCATATAACATGTAGTCACTGTTTTGTTGGGTATGTTTCTAACTCAACTTTGACAATCATCTTCAGAAGTGAAATGTTTTGTCTATTTAATTTAGTTGTCTGACAAAATGAAATCGGCGCATATACTTAGTGCCAGAACTTGAACACAGGTGATAAAGGACGATGAGTATATAATCTTACTCGGTGAATTATTTTATCGGAAGAACTCGTCTGGATAGTCCTAAAATAGACTGCATTCACCACAGAGTTGAACTATTCCATTCTGATTTAGAAACTTCAGAAAATCAGAAAAATGGTTTTATTGGATCTAGTGTGGTCATACCGATATAGATTTAACAAGTAATATCAATGGAAAAATGCAAGCAGGAAGTGACCTAGTTTGAGAGCTAGTTTCAGGACAAGAGTTTCTAGGCCGAGTTATACGCAGCTGCCCTTCACCATTGTACCCTGACAGGTGAAACCGTCTCAGTGCGGCATAATAATAAGGCCACTTTTAATTAATTGTTTGTTTCTCGTAACCTTGCTTGTACGAATACACTGAGTGCGATAATTATTAATTATTAACTTGCGAACCAATTGTATACAAATATGAAGAAAATGAGCAAGTTTTTTTACTCATGAAAATGTAAATCCCTCATGGATTTTAATTACATCATGGAGTTAAATAAGGAGGAGAGACAACTCCGCCAGATCAAAGTGTTCAATGTACGGATTAGCCTGTGTGTATTTGGGGGATTAAAGCAGGTTCGGTCATGTTCGGCAGTTGTCGGATTCCCGCGCATGCGCCCCATCGACGTCATCAAAGCTATTATAGGTTGAGTGTATTGGAAATGTGAATTGGTACTTAGCCGCCCGCTGTGCACGCCGCCGGGGAGTGTTGAGTTTGACCATGGAGGGAAAGAGAGACCATTTTGACCCAACAGTGATAGGCCATCACTTACATCGTTTCTATTATAAATTATATTAGGATTTTAAATTTTTCCAGCTTGACACTTGCTGAAAACATGTTTTATATGATGAGGTTATATGCGTGTATCATCACATGTACCGTTCTCAAATTATGAAAGAACGATTGTTTCAGATCATGCCGACAAACAGAGATTATTCAATTCAAATGTGTGAGATTAAGTGGAATCCGTGAGAGGTGATGAACTCACAAAGGAAGACTGACACATTAACAGGCCTTGACAGTTCTCACTCAGGTCTTCATAAAATAATCTCTTGTTGATCTTCAGCTATAAATATGCTGTCTGTTTGAACTAGATATTCATTCACAAAACAGCGTCTAACATGGCCCATGTTCTTCGAGATACCGACGAAGATGTATTAGATTTGAGCATATCAGCTGAAGATGAGGCTGAAATTAACTCAGCAGAATTCAGCGACGACGAAGAACCCTATTGTATTTGCGGTGAACCGAACGACAACATGATGATTTGGTGTGATGGACCACGATGCGAGTACGAATGGTGGCATTATGGCTGTGCCGGCATAACGAAAGATACCGTGCCTGATGGTAATTGGATATGTACGGAATGTACTCGTACATCTGAAAGGCCCAGTGGTGAGTGGTTTTATTTTCGTCATCTCCGTATATTTTCAAAAAGGAAAATAGATAATGAACTTGTATACTGTAATTACTTAAAGGAGAAGTGCGAGTCAATAACAGGTTTAATAACATCCAGAATTGCAATTAATAAGATTACAGTTATTACTCAAGGTAATTAGAATAAAATGAACTGTTAATATTCGTCAGCCTATATAATAGCTTTAATACCGATGCCCGTCAAGGACCCCGTCGGGCCAGAAGTGAACTTCAATACACAAGTATTGAAGATCAATTAGCGATTAGCACGCAGGGGGTAAAACGGCCTTGGCTGACTCATTAGTTAATAGCTTTGAGGCAGCGCAAAAGCGAAAAAAGGCCAATCTAGTGTTTACAATATTGTATTTTATCCAAATTCAGGCTTCCGGACCCTAAAATGGTAAAGACTGATATGTACTCTTTTATTTGATCTTGAACGCAAGCACAAAATGTGTCATTTTTGAAATGCGGAAATTCTGTTAATTCGGCAGTGAAAATGATGTATTTTCTGTTCGTAGCAAAATTGCCCGTGTATTTTAAATGGGGTTTTTGAGAATTTTTCTATCGTTTATTTTTTTAGCTAGTGCAACCGGTCCCTCATGTGCTATTCGTTTCCACATTCGCTGTACTTATACCAAGTTCCCTGCAAATTTTTGTTTTATTGAGAAATGCGGAAATTGTAGAAAAATGATAAAATATACAAAACCACAGTATAATTCCAAAGTCCTGTAACTAAGCTATTAATGGTCATATTCTGATCAATGAAATATGCTCATATTCAGTATGATTTCAAATTGCCTAATATTTGTGTTGCGCATACTTAATGCATCGTTATTTTTACGTAGAACTACTGCGCATTTTTAATTTCAGCTTCCGTTGATGTTTTTCTGCGGCGAAAGAATCAACGACTCGGTCGGCGGAATCATACATTGAACATCAAACGGACAGATCGTGACTGACGGCCATTCAGAATACAATAGCTCTGCGGGCGACCTCACGGGTCAGCGACCCACGGCTGGCGGAGTTGTCTCTCCTCCTTATTTAACTCCATGATTACATGTATTTGCCCTCAAAATATAGATGAGTGCTGGTTACGGGAAACGAACCATTAATTATTAGCGGCCTGAGAGGAGTAAGCCTGTGAAATGGAGCATGCGACAGGTGCTGAATATTATCGAACTTCACAGGTGGTGGCTTTGTGGGGCCCCTGTACTCTCACCTATTGACAGGCATACATAAAGGCTATTGGTCTGCAATCGAGGCTCGTGTGTGTGTGTGTTCACTATCTGAAGCTTTCCTTATCTTTCATGATTCTTTCTTTCGATCTTTTCTCTGTTAATACCTTAAATCTTGTGTGTTTGTCAGAAATGAGTTCTCAATCAGTGAGAACATAATCATATATGTACGGTATTAAAGAATTGTTCATTGTACATACCGAGCATGATCTAATATATACGCAGATGGATATACATGGGTATCACATGCTTTTTTTACAGTTAAATGTTCATCGTATATGGTCAGTTTTCGTATACATTTATATATAGTTGTGAAACAATGCAGACAATGTGCATTAACCTTATTTGCAACTGGCTACAATACATGTAGTCTTATGAATTATTCTAAGATTTGATTTTGTTTATCAAATTGAATACAAAGAATATGTATGTTTAATATGCATTGTTTTCTAATAAAAGGGGGATTTTACAAGTGCTTTCCATAGATATGCAGCGGACATATTGAACTGCAGGAATTTGTAAAATCGAATATAGTTAAATATTCATTGGGATCTGATAATTACTTTCTTTTGCCTTGTATTTAAATTATGACGCCTTTGAGCATTGCAATGAAACATTATTTATTGTAAATAAAGCTGGAACTATCTATAAAGATATTCGGTTTCATGTTTGTTTTCTTGACCAGTTGAATGATGCAAGAGTGTGTGACAACAGCTCAGATTTGAACGGAAGTGTTTAGGAACAGGGACAAATCAAGATTGCTGAAGCTGACGAAAGTATACTCTTCTTTGAGAATTTCAGGTACCATTAGTAGATAGTAAAATAAGAGTTCAGGGTCAGGTAGCACTCCTACTTAATATGTATGAAGTTCCATCAAGATTTCGGGAACAGGTGACCCTGTTACTTTATCTCACTATAACATACAAAACGGTCTCTGTTATTTGTGTGCTTGTTTGTGACTACTGGATACTCATTGAATTGTTCGAAAGGCCATGAAACTTCGTCCCGACATTATAGGGGCAATGGGGTATAAACTTTTGTTAATCGATGATGTTAGGGGTTATGCAAACCCCGCTGGAAGGCTTTTTCCAGACTCCACAACAGTTGAGTTCAATACTGATCAATCAAATACTACGTGTTTTATGATTTCTTCTAGTATAGCCAAGCCATGGCATTCAACAGGGTTCATTCACGTTTAGTATTCAGTTATTAAAGAATCCGGTATGTGTGGTGCACTATCTACAGTAGAACATAATAGGAAATAGAATATGACCTCCGTATCAGGAAACATGACCTCTTGAGCAGACCAGCTCCACGGTCAGTTTAGTGTCTATGTTAAAATTCATATACAGTTCCCCATATTAAATGGTTATTTACAAAGGGGACATATTCCACTGATGCAACAGAATGCAGATGTCAACTCTCAACTAATCTTGATCAGGCGCGGTCAGATGGTAATTTTTTAACTCGTTAGTATGATCGTAAACCCGGATTTATACGGAATTATGAACACAGCGTAAACCCGGATTTATACGGAATTATGAACACAGCAGGCTGGTCAGATCAAATTACCTCTACATGTTGATCAAATACGCTATTTTATAATTAACCTCTGAATATAATAGGTAAACACGAAATGTTATGTTTTATTCAAAATTAAAACCATAAATCTAAAATATTCCACCTGGAAATTGATCAGCATAAGTAATTTTTATATCTTAGAGAAATTAACTCCTTTTCCTTTCTTAGAAAGTATAATATACCTAGGACCTCATTTACGTATAAATAAAATATAGTAGCGAAGTTAAACACAATTTTTTTTTTCGATTTACCTGCTACTAGAATTCTGGATATTCAGAAGAGGAAGCTAATACAGGATCCAATAAGTAGTGGCTTGAATGCTATCGACTTCTCCAATATGAATAAAACCCCAAAGATACTAGGCTGAACAGATACTTCCAAACCGATAAGAACAGCTTCTGTAATTTAAAAGTAATTTTGGACGCACTTGAAAAATAATGGGGTTTAACCTTTCTTCTATATTGTAATGACAATTTAAATAATACGTTGCAGTTTTCTGTAACGAGGTTCACCAGTTTTGGAGAGTCAAATACCAAATATACAGAATTCTTTGGAGCACCGAAAACGTTGCTTTACTTTTATACATAGATGATTGGGTTAAAGCTGGAGTGGTATTTATCAGAGATATGATAATTGGTAATGGAGATTTTTATCATTGCCAGAAGTGTGTGAAAAATACGCGATACAGATTAAATTTGGATTGTAAGTAGTAGGAAGACCGGAGATTCTGTCGTATGATTGAGGCTGTTTTGTGAGGCTGATACGGATGACTTCATTTCCTGTCACGTGACTTCCGAGTCAAATGTCTTTTCCGGTAATGTCACTTCCGGGGATGACGTCACTTCCGGGGATGGCGTCACGTCAGGGGGCCAAAGGTAGGGGGTATTTAAAAAAATATATACTATACTGGGTTCGTTAACATTGAGGATTCATTGATGTATACTGTAACATGGCTACGATGTTTGGCTCGTTCATTCTGGACATGTAGAGTGATTGGTATAAATACGAGGGTCTTTGACAGTGTGCGTCATTCGGCGTGCGTCATTTGCTCAACCATGCCACGATTTCTACGAACCGTTTTCCCCCTTACATTCGAGGTGGATTTGCACGTCTACTAGGATAAAGTCACCATTGTGAAAGACCGGGATGTCTGCTGGTCGGGCCCTGAGTTCACATCGAATACGATTAGCCTACACCGTGAGGGTTCGACCAAATTTGAAACGGGTGTTGCACGGCGAACTCGACGGGAACCTCGTCCACATGGAGAACGTCATCGACGTACACCGTGAACCGTTCTCCGCACGTTTGGGGCGTTACCAGGACCCACCAGAAACTTCACCCTAGACCCTGATGTATGGACGGCCTTCAAGAAAATGGTGCCTATTGTGGACCAGCAGCTTACACTGGACGACCGATCAACCGTTCAGTTGGGCTGGCTCGTGCTCTTAAAAACATTCTCTCGAGTCGCTAGGTCCCACGGTTTTCGTCTATTGCAAGTCCAAGATTGGTTCCAAAAACAAGACATCTATACCTTACATCGACCTGCCCTCCACAATTTTTCACGAAGGCGGGCCATTGTTGGGGTTATAGATGCCCAATGACTAGCGAATTTTGTCGATATGAGCGCCTTCGCCAAATACAACGATGAGAATCGGTATATCTTGATGTGCATCGATATTCTGTCGAAGTATTCGTGAGTCGTAACCACCCTGACGAAAACTGGGGAGAATCTCGTGTTTGCGTTCAAGTGAATCTTTAAGACGGGTTGCAAACCGTTGTATTTGCAAACCGATTAAGGTACGGCATTCCACAACAGACCGTTTCAACAGTTTCTAAAAGCCGAGAAGATGTTCTCCTGTCACACGTACAACGAGAACAAGGCTTCTATCGTCGAAAGGTTCAGCAGGACGTTCAAAGGCTGCAATTACAAGCACTTTACGGCTAAGAATACAAGGCGGTACATCGATGTCCTCCCGAAACTTTTGACCGGTTACAATCGGGCCTATCACCGGAGTATCGAGAGAGCGTCCAAGTCTGGTGTGTCTTAACACCAACCACACCAGAAGGAGGTACACATCGGTAAAGTCAATTGCAAGTTCGAGAAGAGTTGCCACTCCAACTGGAGCGATCATTAAACGCGGCATACCCCGACAACCGCGAGTGTATGAATGGGAGGATCTTCAGGGTGAGCCACTGCAAGGGACGTTTTACTAGCAAGAATTACAGCCCGTGGTGAAAACAATGCAATACTACTACACTGTGGAACGCATCCTGAAATCCGAGCGACGGCGAGGCAAAATGGTCCATTTCTTGAAATGGCAAGGCTGGTCTAGTTCGTTCAATACCAGGGTCCGGCCAACCAGATATACGCATCGTGCTGGCTGTGCGACTGACGCTGAGCTTGGTCCATGAACCGTTGAAATCTCTGATTGTACTGTTGTACGTTCTCACTGTCGCTTAACTCATTGTAGAATCTGTTGCATTTCTTGATTGAGAGTGTTCATTATCTTCACAGTAGGTGAGATCGGATACGGAGAATTTCGGCTTTGATCATGGCCGACCGAAGAGTCCACCGAGTAGTGGGCCTAGCACGGCCCGAGAAACCCGCCTTTCTGTAAGATAATTTTCTTCTGTGTTTGGGAGTTACGCTTCTGGACCAGGGTACGGAGATCTGTCATATGCTTGACCAACTTAGCCTTCTGAGTCGGAGTCAGATATTGAGTTCGATCTCACAAAGACAGCACACGAGAGCGGGATCCGCCCCACGCACAATAGTTCGGACCATCTCGGGTAGGGCAGTCTTCAATACCCGGAGCGTCCGGGCGTGCATCCGTACTCGAGCGGACATCCTGCACAACTAACGCTGGAACCCGCAACCCTCCTTTTTCATTGTTTACTACAGGGACAACATGAACAAGAATGGTGTTTTTTTATTTTTATTATCTTCTTCATGACACACATACCCCAGCAGGGTGTGCCACTGTGGGTGTGATTACATGCTATTATTTTTGCACGTGCACGTGATGGGTCTCTCCGGGAAAGATACCGGTACGTCGACGGAGGTGGTCGGATGTGGCTTGCTTCAGGTCGAAGATAGGGTCCTCGCAACGCCCCAAACGTGCGAAGAACGCATTCTCCATGTGGGTAAGTTCACCGCGCAAGACCCGTTTAAATATGGTTCAGCCGTCACGTTATATGGTAACGGCATTCGATGTGGACTCAGAACTCGACCAGCAGATGTCTTGCCGGCATCATTGAAAACTGTTGACCGCTTCTCTCTTGCAGGAAACAAGCCTATATTTATGTATACTATGATTGTCTTTTTGAATTTGGTGCTAATACTGTTATATGGAATATGGAATAGGTCTTTGGATTATGGACGCGGATATTCTCTAATGGACGACGGCTGGATTATGAATGACGGACTAGACGCTTGTAATTCCACAGTGATGACTTTATGCCATAGACGTGTAACCCCATCTCGGGTGTAAGTGGAAGGCCGGCTCGTAGAACTCCTGACATGGTTGGGCAAATGACGCACGTTGAATGACGCACACTGTCCCCCTCCCTCGTATTTATACCCATCAATCTACATATTCAGAAAGAACGAGCCAAACAGCGTAGTCATGTCACAGTATGCATCAATGATTTTAACGAACCCAGTATGATATATTTATCATTAAATACCCTTAGACCCGGTGACACTAAAACACGGTATTGAGACAACACATTCATCTGTCTGTAAATGGATCGTATCTTCAATCAGATGAAGAGCAACTGGGCAACGTTTTTACACGGCGGAACCCTACTTTCATCGGGACCAAATGCGGGCGAGGATATGAAGATGCTGATCACATGATGCTACACAAGACTCAAATGTGCATCTGCTCAAGGGTAAAAACGATACGGCGAAGACGGAGACTACAATTCGGGTGAAAGAGGTGACACAACCTAAGAACAGCTCACTCAAATATTTGGGATACACCTCGATGAACACCTTTTCCTTCAAGGAATACAGCAACATCTCCCAAAGGAAAGCGAATCAATCATTCACCATTCTGAGAACAGTTAAAAGCCTCGAAACTGTTTCAACCAGGAGCTGTGAGCATGAATCTTGTGATACTTCCACCTTGAGTATGCGTCACCAGCATTATCAGTGATGACAGACACATTCCAGGCCAAACTCCCCGACATCCAAATTCAGAGAATCGCATTATTATCGAGCCATCCAGTGTCTTCAATGAGGGTATACGTCTTGTTACGGCTGCCTCCAGTGTACTCTTAAGAACTCCGGTCCGGTCCCATGAACATGGAGAGCTGCTAGAATTATCCAACCAGTTGCCCCCAGAGGTCAATCCTCCTGGCCGAATTGCTAGGGACACAAACAAAGATTCTTACGATGAGTATGAGCGGCATCTCTGCCATAATAATTGTATCGGTCAGCAAAAGAGCGATAGGCATCCTGTAAAAGGAAGACCAACATGAACCACCTAAAACAACAAATGATAAAACTTCTCGAAAATTGCGACGATAGTCATTTATCTCTTAAAAGTTCCAAGTAAATGGAGTACAAATCGGTGTGTTAGCAACTTAGTGATTTATAACTTTACCACAGTGTTTGAAGTGCCTTCGGCACAGAGATCAAGAAGTATCCATAGACCAGTGGGTATCCCGCGTGAATATTGGCGTACTATGCTATTATTGGTTAATAGAAGGGATGGAACGTGTAATAATTCCCCATGTATTAAGAATAGAAGAGCTGTACTATCCAAGGCCGCCAAGACAATGAGTGCGTGGGATCACTGAGGTGTGAAATCAGTCGTATACTAGGATATCAGTCGGACGCTCGCCATTCTATATTGTTCATGGGATAGGCCATTCCTGCCAAAATTCGTTGCGTTGAACAAATATCAATGTTATTGAAATTACTTTTTTTTTCTTTCTTTTTTTTCTTTTTTTTTCCTGTAAGGCCTGGATTTTCCACTGGGCATTTATTGCTTTATTAAGCCATGATTTACATAAACCCTTACATTACCCACATGGCTAAGGGCTTACAGGGTTTTATCCAATAATCCCGAATAAGCAATACTTGCGTATACAAAAATATATACACATATATATACACATACACATACACATATACATACATACACTCACGCACATATATACACACCCATATATAGATATATATATATATATATATATAGAAATATATATATGACGTTCAAATATAAAAGGTAGATATTTACTCCCCACAAGAAACAGTAAACTGTAGCTCAATTATATATCACAGAAGTAGCTCAGATAATATATCATTCGCATCGATTTTAAGTAAAAAATTACAGGAGATGAAGGATTTATTTCACATATTTCCTTATTATATCAATATGATGTATTTTAGGTAGCTTGTAGATCGGCTAGGGGACCCCACTTGGTTTGAAAGGCTGCGAGAGAGCCATTAGTTAAAGCAATATTTTTTTCCAAGTCTTTCGTCCGATAAATGGATTCGCGCACAGCCATGAAACTGGGGACTGTACCTCTACTTCTGGAACCGTACAGGCATGATTTTACAATTAAAAGTAAGTGGTTAACCAGAGCCGTTGTACCTGCTTTCCCCAGCAACACGTCTCTGTGAGAGAGGTCCATTTCAGATGCAATATTTATCTCTACAGCCCAGGCCTGGAATTGAGCCCATATATGTCTGACACGGATACATGACCAAAATAAATGTAAGATCGTTTCCCTATCATTATTGCAGAAACTGCATCTGTCCGACTCTGCCTTTCCCCATTTACTCAAGAGTGTATTAGTAACCAGGTAGTTATGCGTTATCTGGAATTGAAAATATTGGAGTTTGGTTTCAGTACTCACAGAGAAGGGGTTTTGATAAATGAGTTTCCATTCAGCTTCACTAATATTCGTAGGATTCAGGAAATACTTCCATTTAATTTGGCTATTGCGAGGGATTTCCTGAACCGATTGTAGGAGAGATCGGTATATAAATTTGGAGCATTCTTGGGTTTTGAGTTTAAATAGTATTTTTTTCTCCATTGAAGCCTGATTTCTCATAATATCCTTTGGTATGCTATGAATAACCGCGTAATACGTTAAAAAGTTTTTCGGCTTGGTTTGAAATTTACCCTGAAAAATCTGAAAGGATAAGAATTCAGAGTTATGATTGACTAGATCTCTCAGAACTCTGACCCCACCTGAATGCCAATTCTTAATTTCTCTCCAATTGCAGATTGGGGCATAGTTATATATCAAATCATCCATGGTACCTGAGTCAGCCAATTCTCCATGCATATTCTTGATCCAGGCTTACATTTTACATTTAAAAATGAAATTACATTTTCAATACATTGAAAATCAACCTATCAATAGCTCCGAATTGCAATTTATTGAATATGTAATATCAATAAATTAAAAATCAACCAATCATGAGCCCCGAATTTCAATGTATTGAAAATGTAATATTAATGTATCGAAAATCAGCCAACCACATGTTTCCTTTTTCAATGTATTGAAATGCAACCATTGAATCGTGGGTTTTCTTGGTGGCTTGCCATTCCACTTTTCATCAGCTTGGTTAGCTAGGCCAGAATAGTAGTATACGATCCCTCATATAAGTTCTAGGTGTGAATGATAGGGACAAAGAAGGGATATCGGGTCGCGCAGGTGACCCGGTCGTTCCGAGGGTGGGGCTATTTTTGGCGCCGAGTCAGCGAAAAGCCACCGGGTCGACCAGAAGTCGGAGTTAAATCACGTACCACGGAGAATAAAACGGCGAGGTGTTCGAGACTCGCCCTCAGTTTCTAGAGGTATACGGTGGAAGAGAAGAAGAACTCTTTGGTTAACGCGCTGTCGAACACAGTACACCAATAAAATGAGCATGTCCGACGAAGGTAAGTGTCATGTGTATTACATCCCTCGAGAACATTTTAGGGCATGAGGTAAAAACCCATCGTTTTTCGCTCAAAAGTTGTACTGCCTGTAAAAATACGAGAAAAGCTGAGAAGGTTCTTCCCTGGTCAATCGTCTGGTAACAATCAGTAGATGTTGAATAACGCAACACGTGTTATGTCATGAAACAGCACATGACATTCATACCCCCCCCCCCCCCCACTTCTCACGGAAAGAGTTTCATCTGGGCTTGTCTGGAATAAAAAATAAACGATTTATATATTTCCCCATAATACGACGAAACTGCCTTTGGGGCGCGGCAAATATAATATAGCAAAAACCCCACAATGAAACGGATTACCACATTCGCAGCATTCTGATCTTGGTGAGGTAATCCGTTCCGTGAGATTATCATGAGAAGTGATGGTAGTCAGACGGACGATTTCACTGAACCTACTGGGTATGCACCTGGAGAAATGAACATATAAAATAATCCCAACATATTTTAGGAGATAAATGATCGCTTTATAGGACAGTAATTACCACGGTTTCTCGTAATTGCAAAACGGCGGTGTGGATCCCAGTGTCAATATTGACTGTGTCGGGCTCATGATGCTCATATGAACAGCCACAATCAAAGCGTGACTAAGATACATCATTCTCTAGATGACGACTTTACAACGAATATTATAGATTAAAAATACTGATCAGCGATACGGATTTGATAGTTTTGGAACATCATGATGTCTTGCCGGCATCACTGAAAACTGTTGACCGCTTCTCTCGTGCAGGAAACTAGCCTATGTTTATGTACACTATGATTGTCTTTTTGAATTTGGTGCTAAAACTGTTTTATGGAATATGGAATATGTCTTTGGATTATGAATGACGGACCAGACGCTTGTAGTTCAGTTTTATCGCATAGAAAATGAATTGAGTCTGGGACGCTGGATAAAAATACAAGCGTCTAGTCCGTCATTCATAATTCAGCCGTCGTCCATTAAAGAATATCCGCGTCCATAATCCAAAGACCTATTCCATATCCATATAACAGTATTAGCACCAAATTCAAAAAAGACAATCATAGTATACATAAACATAGGCTAGTTTCCTGCAAGAGAGAAGCGGTCAACAGTTTTCAATGATGCCGACACCGATATTGGTATATGAAGACTTAAGTTATTTATCCACTTGTGTACGAGAAAACGGCGATCCGTATGAGATTAGGCTACCGCGTGCGCGCATATATGTTTCAGACGATGAATATAGAGATGTATACAGACCGGGCGCGGAGTAGTATAGACAGGGCAAATCGGGTCGTATAGGAAGGTGTGGCGCAGGGGATAGGGAGAACCAATGGAGTGAGAGACATGGGATTTTCACTAATAGAGAGCCCTGGAGCCTGGCATTCGCTTCAGACTTGAATAGGACAACAGCTCATGAGAGCGGAGTAGTATAGAAAGCGCAATTCGGATCGTATAGGAAGGTGTGGCGCGGCGGGGTAGATTGGCAAACTTCCCTGAAGCCTTCGGCATCCCTGAACTGAAGAAAGTTTTTTTCCTTTCTTCCACAATACAGTGGAGAATCAGGATTACGACGGGCCATTTCCCGATGAAAGTTATTACGGGACCGACAGTATGTGAAGAAAAGAGATATTTCTATCGTGGCACACGGAACAGGTAGAAAACGGGCGCGTTCCCGAATCCCGGATTGAAATGTTAGCCTATGCTGTTCCCCGGATACCGATATTTTGAGAAAATGTGGCCTCAAATTTAGAATGCTGATTTTCGACCTCACTGAGCCACCCCGCACCGCGATAGACCACGAGGAGCCACAGGGTGTCGATGCTTTCAATTACATCATTATCACTAGCTAGTTCTTCGTTATATTCAGGCACCTTTTTTTAGCGAGAGTTTTGAGTGAGAACATAATACTAAACGATCAATATTGGGATGGGTGGATTATGTTTAAAGCACAATCTGAAGGGCAATCTTTGCATAAACAGCACGCTTTGGACAAGGAGAAGAATGCGTTTGACTTTACACAATCGACAGATTTGATCGAGACAACGGCGTTGTGTACGAGTACCATTTTTGTTACTATCACCGTTGTCAGGCCTGTTACCCCACCGATGCGAGAAACGCTGAAACAGGCAGCACTATGAGACAGCTATACGAGAACACAAACAACAAAACGTAGATACAGTCCTTAGGACTCGAATACGTGTGCAAATGGGACCACGAATTTTGCCGAGAATTAGCTTCAAACTCGGATCTGAGATCATTTGTTGCCCAGCTAGACGTACAACCCAGATGGCACCCCAAAGATAGTTTCTACGGTGGTATGACGAATTCGTCTAAGTTATATCACAGCGTAATCGGGGTGAAAAAATGCACTACATGGACTATACCAGCCTCTATCCGTGGGTAAATAAGAACGGAAAATATGTACTCAAATACCCTAACGTCATAACTAGAGATTTCAAGGATGACGCAACCGAGTACCCGGTTTCAGTACTCACAGAGAAGGGATTTTGATAAATGAGTTTCCATTCAGCTTCACTAATATTCGTAGGATTCAGGAAATACTTCCATTTAATTTGGCTATTGCGAGGGATTTCCTGAACCGATTGTAGGAGAGATCGGTATATAAATTTGGAGCATTCTTGGGTTTTGAGTTTAAATAGTATTTTTTTCTCCATTGAAGCCTGATTTTGGGGTTTTCTCATAATATCCTTTGGTATGCTATGAATAACCGCGTAATACGTTAAAAAGTTTTTCGGCTTGGTTTGAAATTTACCCTGAAAAATCTGAAAGGATAAGAATTCAGAGTTATGATTGACTAGATCTCTCAGAACTCTGACCCCACCTGAATGCCAATTCTTAATTTCTCTCCAATTGCAGATTGGGGCATAGTTATATATCAAATCATCCATGGTACCTGAGTCAGCCAATTCTCCATGCATATTCTTGATCCAGGCTTACATTTTACATTTAAAAATGAAATTACATTTTCAATACATTGAAAATCAACCTATCAATAGCTCCGAATTGCAATTTATTGAATATGTAATATCAATAAATTAAAAATCAACCAATCATGAGCCCCGAATTTCAATGTATTGAAAATGTAATATTAATGTATCGAAAATCAGCCAACCACATGTTTCCTTTTTCAATGTATTGAAATGCAACCATTGAATCGTGGGTTTTCTTGGTGGCTTGCCATTCCACTTTTCATCAGCTTGGTTAGCTAGGCCAGAATAGTAGTATACGATCCCTCATATAAGTTCTAGGTGTGAATGATAGGGACAAAGAAGGGATATCGGGTCGCGCAGGTGACCCGGTCGTTCCGAGGGTGGGGCTATTTTTGGCGCCGAGTCAGCGAAAAGCCACCGGGTCGACCGGAAGTCGGAGTTAAATCACGTACCACGGAGAATAAAACGGCGAGGTGTTCGAGACTCGCCCTCAGTTTCTAGAGGTATACGGTGGAAGAGAAGAAGAACTCTTTGATTAACGCGCTGTCGAACACAGTACACCAATAAAATGAGCATGTCCGACGAAGGTAAGTGTCATGTGTGTTACATCCCTCGAGAACATTTTAGGGCATGAGGTAAAAACCCATCGTTTTTCGCTCAAAAGTTGTACTGCCTGTAAAAATACGAGAAAAGCTGAGAAGGTTCTTCCCTGGTCAATCGTCTGGTAACAATCAGTAGATGTTGAATAACGCAACACGTGTTATGTCATGAAACAGCACATGACATTCATACCCCCCCACTTCTCACGGAAAGAGTTTCATCTGGGCTTGTCTGGAATAAAAAATAAACGATTTATATATTTCCCCATAATACGACGAAACTGCCTTTGGGGCGCGGCAAATATAATATAGCAAAAACCCCACAATGAAACGGATTACCACATTCGCAGCATTCTGATCTTGGTGAGGTAATCCGTTCCGTGAGATTATCATGAGAAGTGATGGTAGTCAGACGGACGATTTCACTGAACCTACTGGGTATGCACCTGGAGAAATGAACATATAAAATAATCCCAACATATTTTAGGAGATAAATGATCGCTTTATAGGACAGTAATTACCACGGTTTCTCGTAATTGCAAAACGGCGGTGTGGATCCCAGTGTCAATATTGACTGTGTCGGGCTCATGATGCTCATATGAACAGCCACAATCAAAGCGTGACTAAGATACATCATTCTCTAGATGACGACTTTACAACGAATATTATAGATTAAAAATACTGATCAGCGATACGGATTTGATAGTTTTGGAACATCATGATGTCTTGCCGGCATCACTGAAAACTGTTGACCGCTTCTCTCGTGCAGGAAACTAGCCTATGTTTATGTACACTATGATTGTCTTTTTGAATTTGGTGCTAAAACTGTTTTATGGAATATGGAATATGTCTTTGGATTATGAATGACGGACCAGACGCTTGTAGTTCAGTTTTATCGCATAGAAAATGAATTGAGTCTGGGACGCTGGATAAAAATACAAGCGTCTAGTCCGTCATTCATAATTCAGCCGTCGTCCATTAAAGAATATCCGCGTCCATAATCCAAAGACCTATTCCATATCCATATAACAGTATTAGCACCAAATTCAAAAAAGACAATCATAGTATACATAAACATAGGCTAGTTTCCTGCAAGAGAGAAGCGGTCAACAGTTTTCAATGATGCCGACACCGATATTGGTATATGAAGACTTAAGTTATTTATCCACTTGTGTACGAGAAAACGGCGATCCGTATGAGATTAGGCTACCGCGTGCGCGCATATATGTTTCAGACGATGAATATAGAGATGTATACAGACCGGGCGCGGAGTAGTATAGACAGGGCAAATCGGGTCGTATAGGAAGGTGTGGCGCAGGGGATAGGGAGAACCAATGGAGTGAGAGACATGGGATTTTCACTAATAGAGAGCCCTGGAGCCTGGCATTCGCTTCAGACTTGAATAGGACAACAGCTCATGAGAGCGGAGTAGTATAGAAAGCGCAATTCGGATCGTATAGGAAGGTGTGGCGCGGCGGGGTAGATTGGCAAACTTCCCTGAAGCCTTCGGCATCCCTGAACTGAAGAAAGTATTTTTCCTTTCTTCCACAATACAGTGGAGAATCAGCATTACGACGGGCCATTTCCCGATGAAAGTTATTACGGGACCGACAGTATGTGAAGAAAAGAGATATTTCTATCGTGGCACACGGAACAGGTAGAAAACGGGCGCGTTCCCGAATCCCGGATTGAAATGTTAGCCTATGCTGTTCCCCGGATACCGATATTTTGAGAAAATGTGGCCTCAAATTTAGAATGCTGATTTTCGACCTCACTGAGCCACCCCGCACCGCGATAGACCACGAGGAGCCACAGGGTGTCGATGCTTTCAATTACATCATTATCACTAGCTAGTTCTTCGTTATATTCAGGCACCTTTTTTTAGCGAGAGTTTTGAGTGAGAACATAATACTAAACGATCAATATTGGGATGGGTGGATTATGTTTAAAGCACAATCTGAAGGGCAATCTTTGCATAAACAGCACGCTTTGGACAAGGAGAAGAATGCGTTTGACTTTACACAATCGACAGATTTGATCGAGACAACGGCGTTGTGTACGAGTACCATTTTTGTTACTATCACCGTTGTCAGGCCTGTTACCCCACCGATGCGAGAAACGCTGAAACAGGCAGCACTATGAGACAGCTATACGAGAACACAAACAACAAAACGTAGATACAGTCCTTAGGACTCGAATACGTGTGCAAATGGGACCACGAATTTTGCCGAGAATTAGCTTCAAACTCGGATCTGAGATCATTTGTTGCCCAGCTAGACGTACAACCCAGATGGCACCCCAAAGATAGTTTCTACGGTGGTATGACGAATTCGTCTAAGTTATATCACAGCGTAATCGGGGTGAAAAAATACACTACATGGACTATACCAGCCTCTATCCGTGGGTAAATAAGAACGGAAAATATGTACTCAAATACCCTAACGTCATAACTAGAGATTTCAAGGATGACGCAACCGAGTACACGGATTTCATCAAATGTAAAGTCCTTCCGCCCAGAAAACTATACCACCCAGTTTTGCCATTCAAATCAAATGACAGACTGACGTTTCCTATGTGTAAGGCGTGTTACGAGAATTTTATCCTCACTTGTGAACATACAGACGATGAACGTTCCATCATAGGGACATGGGTTTCTCTCGAGCTGTAGAGAGCCCTACAAAAGGGGTATCGGATACTCAAGGTCTACGAAGTTACGACTTTCCAGAAACTGCTTAATACGACGGTATTAACCCCCAAAGAACAATTTTCAACGCCTACATCAACATTTTTTTGCGGATCAAGCAACAGCCTTCGTGGTGGCCAGATTGAGTAAAGACGGAAGAAGACAACGACAAGTACGTCGCCTAATACAAGATTCACGAGGGTATCGAGCTGAACAAATCCAACATTTAAAAGTATGCCAAAGTTTTGCTGGACAGGAAAACAACGAACATAACAGTTGATTTTTGATCAAGGGAGGTATAGTTCGATGCAATCGTGATAATGTAAACCGTGAGATTTTTCGTAATGCTATTACGAATGTATAATACTAATTATTCATTATTTCTTCAGTTTTTGAGGAAATTTGGGCAGAGAAATGGACTACGGCAATCTACTTTTGTCAATTCCGCGGAGATCTTCTATAAAATGTAGGATGATTCCAAGAAGGACGAGAAAAATTTCCACGAGGTCAACGAAGACGTGGTTTTTATGGATCGAGGGTTTAAAGATGATTATGTCCAGACCGGACTTTCTTCCAACGTGTATATCGCCGCCTTCACGACAGAGCAAGCCAGACTTAAACTTTACGAAATTCTAGAACAGTTAGATCGTAGGATTTCATACTACGATACAGACTCGGTAAGTTTTTTTCCGCGAAAGCGGGTGAGGAAAACTCAAAATTCGGTGACGATTTCATCAGCTCACCAATGCTACGAAACAAAACTGGGAATGTTCGTTTGCAAAGTGAGGGGGTTCACTCTGAATCAACTTTAACACTGTGGTTTAAATGGTTCAAAATTTGATGAATACTTGCGACAGCGGGAAAACTGTTTATCAGTGCGTCAAATGTAAACGAACAGATATAGTCCCGTGTACAACCCGAGAAAACTTTGCCGTGAGAGATCGACAGTAGAAATACATAACAGGGCTGAGAAGAAACATTACCGCGTTGTTTTTTCACAAAGGTAATTCAACCCGACTTGTCGTACTGGTTTTAATCTGCATTTTCTTAATCAAACTAAATTTTGTCTGTTATACAATGATCTGCACGGTCTGAATCCCGATATAATAAACTTATGTATTGCGTTATTGATGATGATGAAGATGCAAACTACTGACGACCAAATAAACACAAAGCAAAAAAACAAATAAAAACCTATTACATATCGCAAAAAAGTAGCTGATGCAACTGAACGGTGACACTCCGCGATTTGGATGTTAGGTTTTTGAGAATCATCTGATTATCATTCTGGTTCATCCAAGAAGAAATAACGAAACGGCGCAGTGAGTACGTGTTTTTTCATGTATTTTATTGTTGTTAACCATAATCTACTAATACTACATCATATCAGTGTTCACCCGTCCCAGAAACTAAACTATACAACATACAGCTACATTATACAACATTACTCTCGTCGTGATCTGTCTCCGGTATGTATACGATTTCAGATGTCCTTAACTGAAGGTCGTCTAACACTCACACTCGATCAGACAGAGGAAGTACATCCGACAATTGTGCACGGGGCTCTGAAATGTAGCCTTTTCGAGCTAGTTCACCTTCGTACTTGAAAATATTATCGATTAATTCTAAATGGTACATCATCGATATCGAGGTGTTTAGCGATAAAGTCATATAATATAACATCATTATTTTTCAGGTTTTGAGCAAGCATATTTACAATGGTGGACATTGTTATTTCACGGCACATGTGAAGTATGTAGAAGACACAAAATTGACCGCAAACGCTGGATAAAGAACCTTGGATTCTTTTGATATCATATATCCAAGATTTTTAAATTCTGTGTAAACACGTTACGAATTCTTCGTTGTAAGGAGGAAGGGTGTCATTTCCATCTTCATCTATATACATCACCACCCAGTGCTTGCCATTCATGAAATGCGGAGCAGAATTATGCTCGTTTTTCACCACTCCGCCGTTTTAAATATGAGTTTGGTGAAGTGATCCGTTCGCAAAACATTCGCTACCTGCTTTACGTTCATCACGCGGCATAGTCGAACATCACATTGTGAAATATGTCTTTTAGAATCAAGTTATCGAACTCTGCGTAAAAGATGACAATGATCGTATTTGGTAGGGCTTGCGCAAATCTTATCTCTAATCTCAGATCGGGGGTCAGATCAAAGCTGAAAAATGTATGCCCCGCATTTAAGTCCATTTTTGGAGATCTGGTTGCCTAAGTCTTTCTAGTGCTGGCCCGTGCTAGTGTACAATCCTGGCTAGGATTTCATCAAATTCTGCCTCTCAAAAATTGGCTAAAGGGGTTTGACTAGTATTGATGTCCGTCAGCGTATAGGGCGAAGAAATCAATGCCGTAGTCTTTCATATTGTAGGATTTTTGTTGTACATCCTGTGGTAGGCACTTTCATTTGACGACGATACATCTCACCAATCACCATTGTACGAGTTGTCACAGCGAAACAGCTCACCAATTACCAATATACGAGTTGTCAGAGCATTTCCATCATAGCTCTCTAGATTTGTATCTAATACCGCTTATGCCGGTGCTAGGGGCCGTGTGGTCATATCATCCAAGTTGCCACATGAACAGGTACAATAAAAGCGTACCTGAGATACAACACATATCACGAATCGTTAGATTCTTGGTATGTGCTTTAGAATAGGTTAACCGGAAGACTATGCTGTGAGGTCATGTGACTCTGTCAGTATTTCGGCACCTCTTCCCACTTCCCTTATATGTGTTGTAATATGTATCAACACATCCCATGCGAGACGTTTCGATAACTGACCCAAGAACAAGTTCTCTTGATTCAGAGTCAGCTTACCTCGGGGAACTGAAAAAACATTCACAGCTACCAATACCACCGGTTATTTACAGCTGCCCTTCTGAGAGCTAATATAACTTTTCGCACGAACAGAATTTAAAACAATCTAGAAGGTCGGAATCGCCTCATCGGATGATATAGAGAATGCGTCTCTACTATGTATGAGTTTTATCTTCAGATCCACCCCGTTTAGTATGTATCTACTCTGGAAACATAGGTCCAGGTGCAGTTTACCCATTAGATCCACAAGACGGCTGGCTACATTGAATCTTTTTCGTGCTTCTAACCTCTCGTTGCAAGTCAGCGGTGTCCTTGAACCATAGTACCGATGTCAACTGAGGTACTTTGACTTCGCGTCTCTAACTGAAACAGCGTTTCCAGGTATGAACGGTACGGGTATGTATTCGTACTGGCTTCAATCAATCAAACTAAAATGAGCTTGACCGAACAGGGAGTGTAGCCAGTTATTAACCGGCCCCACTTTGGTCGTCTGGTTCACGTTTGTGCCGTCTCCATTCACGATCTTGGCTCTAACATTATCTAACATATCTAACGTCTAAATCGATACACTCTCAAGATGTCCGTTAGATTCGCTACCGGATGATGCTTCACTCATTGACCCTTCTGTGCACTGGTTTGCGTCGGGGGAATCGAAAATAAGTCTAATTCGATGTTCGAGCACTCGCAAGAGAGTGGTTTAGGGTTCATTAAGGCTAATTCCCCTGTCATTTTGTTTTTCAGGAAACCACATAAAGAAAAATGTATATACTTCTTGTGAGATATGAAATAAAAGTGGGGGTAACCATATGAATTTTTGTAAAAAGTAGCTATAACAGATAAACGGAGTCTTTTTGGCCTGATGTCTAAGGGGGGGGGGGGGGTTGGGGATGGAGCTGGAAAATATCCCTAGAGGTTCATCTCTACCGTAAGGCATTTGTAAGGTAGCCTTTTGTTGGAAGTGAATACGGATTTATTCATGAGAGTACCACACGCATACTCTCCTGTCTCCTGTCCTGTCCTGTTCATCCACCCATTGAATCTGACAGGCCCTATTTTTTGTCTATAGAAAGGCTCCATTCCTACTCACTGTGGAACCGCTATACACATAAACGGTTAGAACTGTTGTGGCAGATATCGATGCTTTGATTATTTTTATCCTATTTTGATGTGTCTAGACAATTTTTGTATGAAATTCAGCCTGTTTTGAAGAAATCCATAAATGACATTGTTATTGCCTCATAAGCGCATGGAAATGATGGTGATCTACTCCCTTAATTAAAAAAATAAAATAAAGAGTTCAGAACATCGTAGCTCCAATCTTGTTGCAATATGCCATTTGTGGTATTATTGCAGTCAAGTGAAGTGTCCCAGTTAGTGTTGATGACAAGGTGAAGTGTTAAGTGTTCTTAAGATCTTGTATCCATCACCAGCAGTTATGTTTGTTTGTGTATGAACCCGCCTCATGCAAATAGTGGATGTATCTCAAATTGTTTCATTTGTAGTTTTCTGAATTTGTAAAATGCGTCTTTGCTATGCGTCAAAAAATTGAGTTATAATGAATATATATTGAGTTTTTCAAGAGAAAAGTCGAGTTCCCAAACAAAAATGTTGAATTGTCGTAACAAGTTATCGAGTAAAATCGTTGTTGTTGAATCGATCAATTCAAGAGTGCTGGAGTGCTTGCCCGACCACGTGTCTGTGGAAAATCGGCAAGCGCAACATTCATGTTAGCTGCCCGTGTTGGTAAGACACGATTTTCTTTGGATTAAAATACTCACCGGAAAGGTAATAATCAGCCTGTATTCTCCGAGATAAAACGTCGAAAGGAAGCGTCGAACTTGTTCTGGTTTCGTTTTCGACATAATAACTTCGCATAGCTTTGGAATTGGAGATGTTGCCAGACATATACAGTCGATAGAAATATAGGCTGATTTCATCAAATCGTGTCACTGAAACATGTGTCAGTGAAGTTTGTTTTATTTATCCATCAGTTGTGCCTTTCAAGCTAATCGTGTTGGAAATTGGGGTCTTCATAACCCGGAGCGGGATCGAACGAAAGTGAAACGAGATTTGGACCAGGTTCTCATGTCCCATTGAACACACACCGCACAACCTCACAGACATCATAGTTATTAAGCGCCTGGGAACGAGGTTGGACGGGGTTGAACTATTTCTATTAATAA